>VUJU01002394.1:0-21421 GCA_009835225.1 Aphis craccivora
AAGAAAATTTTCTTGAACTTTTATTTTAGAAATTTAAAAAAAACAATTAATAATAAGTAATAACTAGATAAATTTCTTGATTAATTGAAAAATGAAAGTTTTCATAATATTTTCAATATTATCGTTGTAGATATTTACGTATCGGCTATCAGCTATCTGGTACCTACCTTTTTTTTATACTATACTTTTTTTTATTATATTATATTTATGTATTTTATTTATTGTTATTATTGTTATATTCCTTTTGTTATTTTATACTTGAACTAACTGTATTATTGTTATTCGGTTTGTTTTATTTAACATAATTAATTATTAATATCATATTAAAGTTGCCTACCTAGTAACTAAGTATTAAAATTTAAAAATTTGAATTTTGATTGATAGATTAATAAAAAAAATTATGTATCAGCA
This sequence comes from Aphis craccivora, assembly GCA_009835225.1. NCBI lineage: Eukaryota > Metazoa > Arthropoda > Insecta > Hemiptera > Aphididae > Aphis > Aphis craccivora. Next base: position 412 of record VUJU01002394.1, read on the forward strand.
TATAAATTTTACATTGATAGCATTAATTCCATGCACATAATTTATAATATACTATTTTTGTTATATATATGTTTTGGTACCTACTCATTTAAAATAATATCTGTTTAAAATTTGATTTAAAACTTTTTTAACCTTTAAAACCTTTAAATTTATATCTTATGATCTTATAACATCGCGTCATCGCACATACATTTTTATGACTTAAGATACTAAGATACATTAAGAATTTAACTGTTTTAAGTCACTGGGCACCTATATAGTACCTATTATATGTTACTATAGTAGGTTACACATCATTGGTGCCGGAAAGACGAACATATCGGATCACCGGATTTTTAAGTTTTTCACCTGACTGCTCATAAAAAGAAAAAGTGATACATTCATAATCGATTCATATTATTTATATTATACTATGTGTTTTCATGCTACCAGTTTATCACACTTTTATATTTTTGTTTTTGACTTTTTATTTACTGAGAATTTTAGACAATATTCAATGAAATTTCCTAGGTACATAATTTGTACAGAAAATAAATGATATACTTGTATACAATGATCTTAATAATAATTTAAAATATTTCTTAAGTAAATTGTTTAATATACCATCAATGACCAATCTGGTAACTTTTTTACAATTTCTCCCGCTTTATTGGGTATTATTATCACATACAACTTTATTATTTACATTCAAATTTTTTTTCTACACAATTCTCAATAAAGAGAATTGAGAAGAGTTTCGTTTAAAGTAAGCACATAGCACATTTAATATGTGTTATTTGATAAATGTGTAGCACCTATAATTATTATTTAAGATACAAATTCTTTATTAAAGAAAGTTTTTTTAAGTAATTCTGTGTGACCGGTAAGTAACTGTACTGTTTCTACTATACTATAACTAACTATACCTTAGTACCTTACCATATTTTCTTAATTAGTAATTTTTAATTTAACTTTAAAACTGCCTCAAATTTAATCACACTAAATCCTATGAAAATCACGAAAAAAACCACAAAATAAAAAAGTTTATTATAGATTTTATGTCTTATGGTTTATATAAAGATTAAATAAATTTAAAACAAACTTTCTGTAGTGACTAATGATTTAAATTTGTACTTTTATTATTATTTGGATACACATACTTATTTTATTAGGTACTAAAAACAATAAAACGGGGGGAATTAGGTAATCGTTCTACTATAGGTGTATTATAAGGTAGCAAGTAGGTGAGAGGTTTACCTTATATTGAGTACCTAAATCACTGTAATAACTGTAATAATGTATGTGTTAAATTTATATTTAATGATAAATCATCGCATACAAAAAATTACTTTGAGTTAAGAATATCATTAATATTTAATATTTAATTATATTAATATATATCGATTATGTATAAATCGATATTTTTTTAAACTGTTGGTACTTTTTGAATATTTTTACGTATTTTTTTTTAGTAGTGTTATAATTGTATACCCATATTATGTAAGTCTTGTTTATGACACCTCTTAAAAAAAAAAAAAAATTGCAAATATTCAAAAAGTAACCAATAAGAACTAATTATAAATGATTCTATAATTTTTTTTAAAATAATACAAACAATGTATTATTGATTAAAATTGACATGGCTCTTATTCAGTCAATTTTGAATTTAGAACCAAAATTGATACATCAAAATTGCTTTAAAAAATAGGCCTAACCGAATATGATGTTCAAAATAGTTGTTGCTATTCAAAAAATAAAAGTTTTTACTGAGCATGAGCAAACCAAAATTTCAAAAAATTTTGAAATTTATAAAAAATATGTATTTATATACCACCATTTTTTAAAATAAAAAATCGATTTATTCTAAAAAAATCCGGCCGAGAAATTTAGTGTTCCCTAAATTGATGAACACTCTGTATATCTATGGATTTTTATTTTTGTTACATAAACTATAAACTTTTGAGTCAATACCGAAATGGCGCGTGGGAATAGGTTTGTGGTAAAATTAATATGCAATAGCATAAAATTAATCTAAATGTAAAATTGGAAATTTTTGTCACGCATGTTTTCTGAAACTAAACATTCCATTATCTAGATTTTATTTTAAAATTAAAAAGTACATCGTGGAACAAGTTTTAAACCCATTTCTGATTCTAAAAGTTTATATGAAAAATTCTTTAAGTATCGGCAAACACGCATGTAGAGATATTTTTTTTTATTCGTGTTACCAATTATTAGTTAATATATTAGAAATTAGTATTTTAATTTTTAGTGAATAGTAGATGTAGTATAATAGTGTATAAAGTACAAAACTTTATCGTTGTTTTTAGTTTATACTTCATCTCTTTATGAGTTTTTGGTTAATAAAAAGGAAATCAAATTTGGATCGTTCAAAAAAAAAAAAAAAAAACAAAACAAAATTCTGTTGTTAAATGGTTGAAATTAAAGTCGATACATCGGGAATATCATCTATATACCAATTAAAAAAAAAAAAAAACCAAAAACATTATTTATGCACACGTGACACGTAATACGCTAATTAATGTTAGAGTAATTATATAACAAAATTTAACACGGATACATTTTGTACGGGCAAAAAATTGCACGGAAATAGCTACAGTATACCTAGAAGTATGTGTACAAAATACTACAAATGCCAAATTTGAAAAACATTAATTACAATAAATAATAACTAGAATCGTATAATTCTTCGTTTAAATATCTTATTTCGAGCAAATTTAAATAAAAAAGTCTGTTAAAAACCTGTTTATCTAATGTTTAGATTTTTTGTTTCTAGTATGAACTATTTGAAGAACCTATTGTATTACATTTTTAAAATTTTAATCGAATGAAATTTAATGAAAGTAAATATAGTCAGTATTTTAAATTTTTGTTTCTCTGCTGTTATTGATCGCCGATCGGGACGGTTAATTAATAATCAGGTTTAAAAAAAGTTTTTTATTGAAAGCAAAAATGTAATACCTATATAGTTTAAATCAATATTTTACTTTAAAATAGAGTCGAGAGGAGATTTCAAGATTTCAAGAGATGGTGTGATGAATAATGAGGTAACCTATCAATTTTCAACCGCCTTAATACAATATATAGTATTACTCAACATAGTTAATGTACTTATTGTGTAGGCTTATTATTGTAACACACTAATACATTTTTCTCGTAAACATTTTATGCAATCTATCAGTGAAATTTCTTTGATAGTTCGTCAATCCAATCTGTGCCGCCTACACGTCAATAAACGTATGTTATGTAGGTACCTATATACTAAATAAATATAATGTTATTATATAATGATATAAGTATACTTATTAGTACCAAATTATACACCATGAATATACAAAACATGTAGGTATATCGTATATCTATTATCTACTATAATTTCACATCGTAATATTATATTATTTTAAGTACCTAGTGAAATATAAAACGTTTAATTTTACCTTTGACATTATATTGTTCATTAACCATGACTACTCCTTTATTATAATATAGGATTCGTTAAACAGTTAGACAGTTCAACAGATGAGTAAGTACCTACGTTTGCGTTGAAGTGTGAAATAATCTAAACCACATTAAAGACCGTGTACCTACACAGTAAGTACTCGCAGTTGTATACATTCATTTCATACAATATAATGCTTATTAGTTATTACAATTTATATTTTAATATTTTAGTTATAGTACAGTGTTTAAAATACCTATTTATTAAAATTAAACACTTTGACTACAACTTTCAAGAATTAGTACCTAGGTCAATACCGTTTATCATACCTTTATTAAACTGTATTATGTTAGATAATTTGAATTCTTTGTTCTAAAAACAAAAAAAAATGTCTTAAAAAATACAACTAGATATTATAAATCATTAAAAATGGTCTTAAAAATGTATTGTTTTTAACATAATGTTAAATAAAAGCTATTAAAAAAATATTTAATTATATTATTTAAATTAAAATAATTTAACGTTATCAGAATTGATAAAAGTCATAAATAAAATAATCTATATAATATTATATTATACAATATACTAGTACTAGTAACTGTAACAGTAGTGCAACCAAAAAGAGTGTTTTGGTCCTTTGCACCAACGACCACTGAAAAACATTTTTGGAACTCCAACACACGCCATTGGTGTTCTAATGGCTAATTGTGCCACTGTACTCGTATATAGTATATTAGTATCATTCACCAAGCATGTTCATTAGTTCATCACAAAGTTTTCATATAATAGAATAATAATAAATGTATTCAAATTCTGATTTTTAAAATTTTTAAATATACTTGAATACTATATTTTCAAATTGTTGAGATTGTTATACTACCTAGTCAACAAATGTTTGTATTAATACAAACTTCTAATTTTCAAATAAGAAAGCCTCTGTTCTATATTGTAAATTATTTAATGGTTATCTTTTCTGAAAATGTTCATGACTGTATCTAATTCAGAATTCGAACAAATAGTTTCTCAGTTATTAAAATGTATTTAATTAAATATTTAAAAATAATTTTACAAAAATATATAAAATATATGTTATATTGTATAAAGTACTTATTATACTTGAACAATTTTATGAATTATAAATATTGACCATTGATCGATTAATATTAAAATAATAATAATAATAATAACTAATATTTTCAAATTACCATAGCCTTAATGTTTTCTATAAATTTATTGTCATATGGATCTAACATATAAAGTTTAATAACTCAAAAACTGCATCTGTTTGAATTTTGATTTTGAAACATCAATATTTTCTGAAAAATTATTCACTAAACAATTTATAATAGAAAACTGTAAAAGGAGGATGTCATTCAGAATACTTAAAATTTGTATCTCCATAGGATAGTCCTTATAATTCCTATAAAAAATCTCAAAGAATTAATAGAACTTGGGCTTATTAGCTTTTAGTATACAAAAACATTTTTAAATAATTTATAACTATAGTATTGAAGGAGAAAAAAGGAGTAAGTATGGTTGGTAAATTACTCTATATTACCCATGTCTACCTGCGCGTGAAGAAAATGTCATTTATCAAATTATATTGTATAGCTATAGCCCATCACTGTTTTTGTCTAGTACATAGATAGTTAAAAATATACATAATAAATAAATAATACAACAAAATAAAACATTTTTTTTTTTTTTTTAGTGGTATAGTAAGTTTATGATGAATTATTATCAAATTTTATACATTCTTAAAAAATATGTTAAAAATGTAATCAATGCTTAAATTCTTACAGAATATCCTAAAAATGTACAAAAAATACTCTAAAAATAAAAATGTTTAAAAAAATAAAAATTCTTTGATAATAAAATAAATTTTGTGGTTGAGACGTAATATTTTGGCACAAAAATGCTGATTAAATTTAAATCCACACCCTTGTAAAAGCTATTATATACTTACCGTTAGCAAAATTAAATATTTATATAAAAAGCTAGAACAAAATTCGTGATAAAAACATACGTACCTATTAAATTGAATTTAAAGAATCTTATTTTCATCTATTCTATCAGTTGTACTCATAACACGATATAATATACATTGTAAATAATAAAAGAAAACTAAAAGAAAAAAATATCAAGCGTTTTAGAAATCAAACTTTTTCTCAACGTCAATAATTGCAAAATAGTGCGAGGGATATAGAATAATTTGCATAACATTGATAGGCTATTTATACTTTATAGTGAATAAAATATGCAAATTTTAAATAAATACCACATGATATTTACTTATCGAGCATTATACTGCAATAAGATTCAACATTTTTTTTAATCAAATAATAAGATAATATTTCATCCTTGAAATAGTTGAACTTTCTTTTTATATGTAATAGCATTTTTTATTTTATAATTTTCTGGATATTATAGAAAAAAAATATTTGTCTTACCAATATTTATAATATTTATTTGTACCTAATAAGAGTATTATTATTTTTTTTTGTATCTAGTTATATAGTTAATGACAATAATATTTCATTTATAAATTATAATTAGAGTAATTATAAATGATAATATAAATATTAAATATACTGCAAGAATGAATACGAGAACAAATAAAATTAAATTAAAGTACATTTTATAAACAATATTTGAACATGAAGGAGTTGGGCGCTTAACACTTCATGTTCAAATATTGTTTGATGGTAATTGACGAGATACAATAGGCCATGTTTTGAAAAATAACTTGTATCGAAGATAGAAAACTATAGATACCTACATGATTCTTAAATTATCAAAAAATACAAATTTAAATTTTATTTAAGTACCTATGCATATGCAAAAAAAAGATAACTTGACAAATTTAACTATATAACTATATATTAAGTGATTTAGTGATCGTATATTAAATGTATGTAAAAATTATGCGATATACATAATACAATACCTTATATACATATATGAATTTACAAGGGCGGCTTGTTGACATAACAAAGATGCTACCCAGAGATAGCATTTTAATCTTTGATGTGAGTACATTATGCATTATTATAATTTATAACAGTAGATGATAGTTATGTATTGTAAATTTATAAGTATTAAGTATTATCAATTTAAATAAATATTAATATATAATATTAGGTACCTATATTATTGTATATATTGACCTACCTATTTAATAAAATAATATCAAGGATAAGCATTAAGTAAACATACATAAGGTTAGGTTACTTGACTTGACTTCTATGGGTATAGCTTAGTTAATACTCATTAATTATATTTTATTCTCTTCGAAATAGTTTGTTTTTCTTTTTAATAAGGAATATAAATTAATATACGATTCTCGATAATCTAATTTTTATATTTATTTGATAACACACCTGGGACCAGCCAGACCGAGCCTCACTTGAAACAACAATGTATCTAATGATGAGAATGTTGTTTTTTATCTTCCATTAATAACTGATGTTAAAATGTTTTTGCTAACCTATTTCTGAGTTCTGAGTTGAAATCGGAATACGTCTAATATAATATAATAACTTAAATACAGGGAATGTGCGTTATCGCAGTTTCCAGCCCGAGGATCGGGCGCAAAGTGTATACACCTAAGTATATATATTATATATTATATTACACATATTAGTTAATTGAATGTACCTATTAATACTCGTATTATCGATACACATAACACATACATTTCTCAGTGCTCGAGAATATGACTAAACGAGACGTTTGTATAATAGTATTTTCTGCGTGTACATGGAGCAAATCTGTTTACCTAACATTCTATATAGATTAAAAATATTATTTTATATACGTGCAAAGTCAATGTCAATAAAATCAACAACGAAAACTCTTTTCATTATATAATTTATTGTACACATATACAAAGTTGAATAATTTGACCGTTAAAAAAAAAAAAAAAAATACCAAATTAATTACCTACCTACCAATAACGTGCTGCAGCGTAATATAAATATGTAACGACCAAAATTCTTTTAAAATAAATTTGATCGTTCTCCCATGACCACAGGTTGCAGGTATCTAATAATAATAATAAAAAGGGGGTGTACACTAAACCGTTGATCAGGGTCGTCGCTTATTACGTTGTCAGACACCTGTGTGCGTACGTATAATATTATCGTATGTGCTCGCCGGTCAACAGGTAAAACGGTTGTACAGGCATATGTGTACGGTAATACGGTGTAATATATATTATACTACACAGGTATATACTATACTATACATGCATTACATATATAGACGTATAGCAATGTATATATAGTTTATATAGTAGTCCGTCCCCCCACGCCAGACGATGCCGTGGTGTCAGTATCTTTACGGTCGTTGCCGGCAACGATAGTGGAAACGCGGCTCCGGCTATAATATAACGTTGTTACGAGCCGCCGCCGTCGTGTGTAACAGGTGGACAGTTCGGTGTTCATATACCTAACGCATCGACGGAGATCCCCACGGTTTTTTTCTCAAAAAAATGTCTAGTTCGTTGTCTGTTCGCGTTTAGTTTTTTATCATCATTTATCATTATCGGAAAATTTAACAAAATCGTGATAGACACGAGAGGAGCTAAACAATATAATATATAATATAAATATATTATTGTAGTGCTGCATGCGAGGACGAAAATCGCCGGGAGTGTAAACGGTTCGCGTTGGATTATTTAAAATTTGGTTTTGCCGGTGGTTACCTATGTTCGTGAACTGGATTACCGATCAACCCAAAACTGGAGGGTAGTCACACAGACAAAGGTGAGTCGTTTGTACAACCATAATATTATTATATAAATCTATGAAGCCTGATCATGTTTGCCGATAATGACTTCTCGACATATGGGGAACTGGGGAAGTCGTGTATCTTATGTGTATATTTATAATATTATACTATTGTCCATATAATATGTCTATACAGTATACATATATGTATACCTCTTATACAGTAATAAACATTCGACGGGTATAAATCGTTTGACGTTTCCAGTTATCTGGTGTGCACATCTCTGCAGCAGTCATTATTTCCGTTCTACAGAATAACCAATAACATATAATAATATAATATATACATTTTTTTGCCGCAGTCCTGTGTTTCTGCAAATAAAATGAGCTCCTTGCAAGTTAGTACTGTACGTAATGAATTACATGTCCAGATACAGTTCTCGTTAAATATTATTACCTACACAGAATTCCATCGTGCATAAAAAACAGTATAGGTAGCTACGTGATTTGGTCACAAATTATAGCGGCAAACCAGTATTTTCTGAGTTGTGCAACTTACTTTTATTATACTATCTCAATATTAAGGTTGACTTTTATTTACATGTTTTTATCTCCGTATAATATCGTATGGCGTATATGCTGCAAGTAAAAATTTACATTTTATATCATAATTTAAATTATATATTGCATTGTTCCGATTTAATATGTAAGACGTACATCGATCGAATGTTATAATCTGCATTTCAGTATTTTACCGCTACTTATTCTATACGTTACAATATTTATGTTTGGGGGTTTCAAAATAAATTAAAATATTCAATCTTTTGACTCATTAATTTGTTTTATTTTATGAACAATGCTCTTTTGTTAGTGACCAATGCCAACAGTCAGCATGCGCTCTTATTTAATATTCTCGTCTGTTGCTACATTCGTCAGCGATGAATATTGAACAGTTCCAGAGTGTGGAGCTATGGTTTTACGATTATTCACACCATAAATCTTTAAAACACTCTTAACGCGTGTTCAGGGTTCACAAAACCCTGTAGTGAACATTGTTCGTAAACAATAAAAATGGAACCCTTTTCCTTGGCCAGTGTCATCTTTGCAAGCGTAGTAAACGCACAATTCTTTTTATGACTTCGACATTGGTTATTGTTTGTTACTTTGTTCCGTTGTTAAAAAGTATCTACATAAATTTTGTGAAAAAGGTATGTTAGTAAGAATTTATATTTTATTTTTGTATTGAGTTGTTTATTATGTAGGTATTTTTTGATCGATTAACTCATGGTTCTCCGGCTTATCATATCACTTGTATATATAAATTATTTAGATTAGATTACATATAGTATAAGATTCAACATAATATTCCAAAATAATTAAAATTTAATAATTTTTATTATAATATGAATATTATATTATATATTTAAATACATTAACGCTAAACATGGTTAATTTATTTGATATAAAAAGGTACCATTAGGTATGCACCTGTACAAAACTATATTTGTTTCATTATTATTTAATAAAATAGTATTTACAATCTGTACTTCAGAGTTCAGGTGCTTCAGTACAATAAGTAAATAAGATAATTTGTTTATATAATAATAAATAATAAAAATGTTAAATGAACAATGATATAATATACGAGGGGGAGATCATTCAGTAATAAAATCCAAATGTATTTTGAAAAAAACAATATAATCTTTAGGTATATTTTATTATTAATATTTATATTGTTTAATAATATGTATAACATTTGATATGAAACACCCATGAACATTGGCTTATTATCATTGTAGTTCAGGCCTATTATTTCACGTATCTATAACATTTATATTCCAATTGACTAGTTAAGTATAAAATATATTGTGTACTGTGTAGTATTTATCAACAAAATTATTTATACCGTTCTCGATCTACTGTGTTTATTAATAAATAATAATTTACAAACGAGCCTTTTTTTTACGAATATTAAATTATTTATAATTTATTGTCAATTTAAATTCAAATAAAAGTTTATAATATTTAACTTAAATCATAGGTTATATTTCTAATTTTTAATGAAGTTTTAAAAAAAATAAAAAATTATTGTACAGAAACAATTATTTTATACAAGTACATTTAAGTTTAAGTATTCGACAATAGATTTAAAATTTGTAAAATTGATTAAACTTAAATATTTATTTCATATATATGATTTAAATGGAACGTTTGTTAATAACTAAGTAAACAAATATTATAATAATAACACAACTGATTTTACAATTTTGAAAAGTATATTATGATTTTTATACTAATATTTATCCATATACTTATTAACTATACCTATAAAATATACATATAACTTAATATATATACTATTATTATTATTATAGTATATTCAATATTGTGTAGTTATTGATGTGTGTGGATTATTTTATATTAGGACTTAAACTCACGATTTATCTTAAGTTTATGCAATTAAACATTTTTTTATTGAATTTGTTTTAATTTACCTATACCTACTATATTAATTATATTAAGTTAATTTTTTTACCAAATTTAGAAGATTAATATTACTAGTATACGTCTTATGAAAATAAAAGTAACACATAATTATTTAATTAGATATTATATGTACTAATATGGTTGTTAGTTAGTGTACGCTTTAAACATTATATAGTTAATTATTAAACAACTATATTTAAATGTTATTTATTTTTGGCCAAAATAAATTTAAAATTAAACTTGATTATAAATAAAATCAATTTTAATGACTCAATACACCCACGTAACAATGCAAAAATATATAACTTTCACCTTTCGTTCGATTTTTAATCATCAACAAAATTGTTTATCACCCAAATCTCCGTACATGCAGTAACATTATTCCATCGTTCATACTCAAAATAGTAAAACGCCTTCGTACAATTAGCTTTCGAAATTCCGCCAATTTTTAATTGCGTTCCCATATAACATGTTATTGTTCTCCGTTCCGAAGTCTCAATACATCGTGTAATATACTGTTGCACAATTTCTATAAGCCTCATCAAATGTATAAGTTTTTCACGGGATTGTAATTATAGCTATTAGATAGCTGGCACTCTCATCGTGCCAACAGATGTTGTACTTCTATCCCTAGACCAGCAATTAACATTTTCTTTTTCGAAAAAACATATTTTAAAAGTTGCGTGACCGTCGATCATAATGTAAAAAAGAGAATGTTCATAATAATAACACTGACTGGCGTCTGTGAAACAAAAATAATGTTTAATCTATAATTTAATGCACTTCAAAATCTATTGAACCCCCATATTATAATATTATATACTTAGGTACCTTAGTTTGTTTAACTCAACGCATACCTAATTTAATTTGTGAATATTATCCCAAATATATCTGACTATAATAATTTTAAACGTACGATTGAATATTATCTATAAATATTAAATACCAATTATTACCTTGTGATTTTCAATTGACTATAATAAATTACAGATTATTATCTGTCATTAAATTTAATTGGAAGTAACCCGCAATAACTTACTTTATATGAAAATAACATATTATACAGCAATAGTTAAATGAAATGGTTTTTCAAAATAAATTAATTCGAAATTCTCTACATTTCTTTAGGACATTGTGTTATTGCAGTATCCTCAAATTTTAATTGAAATATTTATAACAGTAAAATATAAAAAAAAAACTTGAAATATCGTAGCTCATAACCCACTACAGAACAATCTGTATTACATCGTAAAATGTATTATAGTATAATAAGTATGGTACGGTTTTTACATAAATTATAATAATATATTCAAGTAGGTAGTACTCATAAAATTAAACATTTCATCACAAATATAAAATACAATTATATAATATACTTGTTTATAATGTTAATAAAATAAAATAAATTTTTTTGTTTTTCTGAGTTATGTAGGCTGAAAAATAATTTCATTATTTCCATCAATTATAAAAATCATTTAAAACCGTTTCTCATCCAAATTCTAACCGATAATCGTATTCGAAGATACCTATGAGTTTTAAATTAAAGAAAAATTGAAACTAGTTTAACAATTATTTCTTATTGGAGGCTAAAGCTATTATTATTTAAAAAATGGTCACGACACAACGAAACACGCATAGATTTTAAATATTTTTTATGCATATTTCTTTATGAAATATTTTTAAATGAAAACTTAAGTTTATAGACCTCAAGGAGAATCTTGTGTTCTTGTAGTTAATTGCACAAGCAAATATATACTATTTTATGTATGTAATTAGAGGTATAATTATTATTCAGTAGTTGCCTAACCTATTGATTTTGTTTTTAATGGAAATCATAAACACATTGATCGTTAAAAAATTCCAGCTTTAATGTGTATGCGTTTTACATCGAAAAACTATTTGAACCGTATTAAAATGAAGGAAAGGCTTTCTCGATATATTATAATAAGTTGTACACACGATTTTTTTTTTTTTTTGAAAATCCGATTTACACTTGTCATTAAATCATAACAACGCGTTTTTATTCACGGATAAGCCGAGCGACGTTCTCGATCATACTCGATATTATCAATAATAAGTGTATTTTTCAAATCGATCTGCTCCCATATAGTACGCGTATACGTCGTCGTACACCGGGAGAAAGGTGCCCGACGGTGGTGCGGTATTGTGCGTATTTTGATGAATTTCACTTCTTGACTAGAATACAATGCGATTTATCATATCGGACATGTGTGTAATCAAACTACAATAAAATTCATATATGTGTGTGTGGTGGTAATGGAAATATAAAAAAGTGACGGTGGGGAAGAAATGCCTCGAGCGAACCGAATGAGAGAGACAGCGGTGGCGGCTGCTAAGGTATTTGCTCACCTTGAAACAACTACAGAATAACCAATTCCTACTCTGCTTCCACACCTTATCCTTTTCGTGAACATGCACTATAATATATAATAATATAATATGTATATGTGTCTGTATGTTTATAATATATATATATATTTATATACATATATAATCGTTAAATAACAGTTAAACAGACCTTGTTTTGATCAAACAAATATATATAATATATATATATATATATGTGTGTGTGCGTGTGTGTATGTGTGTGTGTGTGTACTGTGTATGTATATAACTGCAGGTGGCTGACCGGATGGTTGGCACACCTGTAACACGAATTATATTTTTTATTATTATTTTATATTGTTCTTTATGAAGTAAAAAATTATTTATATATATATAAATATCCGGAAGTCGAGGGGTTACGTGTACAATAGATAATTAGACGTCTGCCAGCGGGTTTTTTCAAGCCGTTGAGAATCCGTAATCTCCCCGCCGTCGTTTGAAACATGGTGTCAGGTTTTTTAAACATTAAGACAGGTGGTTTTTTCGCAATGAATCTTAGTATTAATGTAAAGGGGGAATTTTATGTATTAACCGTTTTTAAGTCAATCGTTTGTACATGCTAGGTGCAGTGTATTTGTTAAAATATATTATATGTTTTGCTTCTTCATAAAAAACTATGAAATCAGAAATAGAACACTATAGTTACACATGAGTTCCCCATGGGGGAAAAACTCCAAGTCTGGAACCTCTTCCTCTCCACCCCTTCCTTGGAGATTGAATAAATGTAAAAAAAAAATAAGTTGATTTGAATTTTTTTCATGAATATTTTATTATTTATAAATTATAATTGAAACAAAGTTACTGGTATTATGACCATACGAGATATACAATTAATTAGATATTAAAATCAACATTTCTATACAAGAAAAACATCCAACCGATATAACATTCTACAAAAATATCTAGAAGGCTATTATAGAATCTGTGTTTTGTTCCAGATTGTATTGATTCGTTTATTGTCCAACTGCTTAACAATCGCTTTAATAATCACAAAAAAAAAATAATAGTATGTTTTCAAGTATTGATCGGTTCTTCTTCCAAAATAAACCTTCATAATATCTTGTCATTTATTATGAACGTAATGTTGCCATGTTGAAAGCTATAACAATGTAGTAAAAGAGATTGATTTATATAGCATCTATGATCTATGTATTTGAACGAATTAATATTAAACCAAGTAATTTATTGGACGTATAAGAAAGATATAATCAAAATATTTTCCAGATAGGTATCAATAATTATTTGACATTTTAGTAGTAATTGCATTTATATCTTGTGATAAAGAAAGATAATTTTCATTTAAAGTTTTTAATTTTATATGAATATATAACTTGAATTAAATATTAATTTTATATATTTTATTTATTAGAGTGGTTTTTTTCTGTTATAATAGTTATTGTGTTTAAATATTGCGTTATGAAATATTCATTAGATATATTTATTTTGAAATTTTTTATCTATTTGTGCTACGAAAGAATGTGTAATGTTTCATGTTTGGATCCTCCCCTTAGATAAATCCTGGTTGGGCCACTAAATACCAGATAATATAAATAAAGGTCGAACTAAAATGGAATAACAAGTGTGTATAAATGATATGATAATAATACATTTACGTTCCGAATACAAAGAAAAAAGTAGGCAGGTATAGGTAACGTTTCGACTTTCGACACATCATCGTGGTTCCGATCAACAAGGCATGTCTAATTTATCGTAATATATAATGTACAATAACACTATGGACTCTAGATGTTGTACGTGATCGCGATGTATATTTGTACAGAACCGTTTTAATGATACGTTTTTGTGGTATGTTATAACATTATATTATATACACTAACGCCATTCATCGATTGATGTATTCTTGTCAATCGCCGATGTACGTATAAATAATAATTTATAGCAAATCGATTGTGTGTATTTCCACTGCACGTGAAAATACTACCTACCCCACTCTCAAATTCCGGCACAGTCGGATATTTTGTTGCAGTACATCATTATAATATTGTAGTCTGCAGTGGTGCAGTGGGTACATTCGTTCAATTGAATATCATAATGTTTATTATAATACTAGACCGTTAACGTTCAGAACGGTTATAGTAATAATAAAATATTATTATAAAAAAATAATATAATGTATGCACGACATTCAACAGGTGTGCACGCATGCTGCGTAGTTCTGGGACGAAAGAAAAAGCTCTGTATGCAAGCCCTCCTCCGGATTTCTGGTTCCGTGAGTTCCCATACAATTTTATACATAACACTGCAATGTATATTAGTGTGTGGAACTAATGAACTTCCGCTAAAAATCCTTACGTTCGTTCCGACAAATCCGTCATGCACCGTTTCATACACATATCTATACGCGCTTGTGGTTTGTTTATTATTAACTGCAGTAGGTATATTTGTCTGATGGGATTTTTTGTTTAAACGTTTATAGAATTCTTCTTCTACTTCTTAGAGTGAGAGAGAGAGGGACAGTTGCACTATTAACGGCTTGCTGTGGAAAACCTGTGTATGTATGAATAACAGTTTTTTTTTAAACTATCATCACTACGTAAGCAGGTGGTTATTTAAGGCCAAACCAATTAACAACGATCCAATTTGAACGGCTGTTGTATGGAGTTATAATTTTTTCTTCGACGTTATTTTAATTTCTTGAGTAAGATATTGGGTCACATAATATATTTTGTAAAATAAAGCTAGGATTAAAAAAGAATAGGTCTATACCAGTCTGCTTGGATTTTGCTGAATCCTTTCTTGACGGATGTGCATAATTAAATCGGTCTCGCAACAATGATAACAAGAAGAAGGCACTATTAAATTTGTACACACAGCACGGGCCACTTATTCCGTTGTATATTATGTTAAAACCCGTGGTCTGTGACATAAGATATCATATGCTACACATTACGGGTCTTCTAGTCGATCTGAACGCTCGTCCGCCCGACGATGTGTACTTGTGCTAACCCATCTTCCGTAGCTACCCGGCCAGGTCCGTGTAGAACTACGGTCCGACAAGTGAAAAGGCTCAGTCGGGACCGGAAGTCGGTTTCCGATCCCTTACTGGAAACCCTCTTGTACCCACCATGTATAAAATATTATTTTTATTCAGAGTTCAGATTTGGTACTAACGTTTACCTGTATTGTAAATGTGTGTTCACAGGGGTTACAGGACTGACCAAGCCGGTACCTCCACCAAAACCGGCGAAGAGTCCACAGAATTACCAACAAGCACCTGGGCCACCACCATATAGAATGCCTCCCTATCCATTGTACAACGAGTCGACGCCATTGCCCGGGACTAGTAACAAGATCCATACACATTCCAGTAAATTTCCGGTGAGTCAAACAATATATCTTAATTTTAAAGCGAACGGTTTATTTTTTCTTTTGCTGTGGGAACACAGACGTAATGCGTGGGAATTTTTCCCAGGTAGTTTGGGGAAAGTTGCTGTGCAATATCATTGCGTATGATTGGTGAGAGATTAGGACATGAGAACGTTGACGTGACTAAGATAAAGTATTATTGATATGCGAGTGTAAAATTTCGTAAAAAGTTACGTGTCAGGAGAATAGACTTTAAATGCATTTATACTATAAGAATTTATAAGTGACAAAAGTGCTTAGGTCATTTGTGCGGTGTTTCCGTGTTTGTTTGATGTACAAATAAAATTTCCAAGAACGTGTCAAAAAAAAAAAGAATGTATTACAAATATAGTAAACGTTAATAAGATGAACAGACTTTATGCATTTGTTACGTTAGAATGTTTTAAAAGCAGAACAACCAATTAAAGACAGTAACGATCAAGGTTGACATACTTGAATACTTCGTCACATATATTATTAAAAAAAATTATATATAATCTGGTTTTTAATTATAAAAGAAAAACTATTGTAGGGTATTAAATTTTAAAATTAAAATTAAACACTGATATATTTTCCAGATTGAAAGGGAGGTAATCCTGAGTAATGTAGACAAGAATTTAAAAATACCTATTTTAAACGAGTACAAAAAAAGACCAAAATCTGTTGCACCTGATACACCAAATGTACAAATTGCATGGTCGGAGCAATCTTCAAACGTAGTATGTTTACTAAAATTAGCTAAAAAATGTAATAATATTAATTAATTAATCAACATTTATTTTAGAACAATGTTCCTCAAAATAATCATCAATATCATACACCCCATCATTATACTATGATTAAGGAAAATGTGAATCAACAGTATGTTTATAAGGTAAGCAAAACATTTAATTTAAAAAATAATATTTTAATAATATTATTTTGATAAAATGCTGTTTAGGCTGAACCTATAAAGTCTTTGGATCCTCCAACAGAATTATCTCCGATATTCAGAGACGACTCTAATGGATTTCCACAGTAAGATTAAATTGTTTAAGCAATATTATTGATAATTAATTATTATTAATGACAAATTATTTAATTATTTTATAGACGTGTTGATACTTATACAGCTGGTCCATTACATTCTACACCTGAAGATCCTAATAACTCAAAGAAATTTTCATCTCGCATTAAAGATATGATAACAACAAGATTTTCAAAATCTAAAAATGAACAAATATCAGAGACAAACTTAAATAACGCAGAAGCACCAATTCCAACTCCCATGAAGTTAGACGATCCAGCATTGAGTCCTCACAGTCAACTAATTCAACATGGAGTGTATTTAGCAGTTAATAATCAAATGCAAAATTTAGCCATAACCGTGCCTAATCAAAATGTATATCAAACACCAGATCAATGTAGAACAAATCCTGGTCCATCGAGAACGTATGATAGACCACATACAATACAGACTAATAGAGTAATTGACATGAGAAAACCAGATCCTTCAACGTATAGCGACGCTAACAGAAATAATTACGAAGTCAGAGTCCAGTCTAATTATGGGCATATCAACCAAAGTCCTTTATATGTAAAAAAAAGACTTTCAGTTCCTATACAAACACAAGATTGTTTTAAAACACCGTTGCCGGTTAAAAGTCAAGATACGCCGGTGCCTTTTTCGAGATCAAAATCGAACGATAATCTTGTTGAGCAGACCGGTCAAACCAATAATGTGCAATATTCAAGCGACAGATATCTTGCCCGAAAAATTTCTAAACGGGACGATTTCAAGTCCCAACCAAGTTCATTAGATGACGTTGATAAACTAGAAGAACAAAGGGCTGCAAGTGGTCCAATTAGCGGGGCAAGCTCAGATGGGAGATTGGGTAGTGGAGGACAATCTGATTCTGGACGTGGTAGTACCGTCTATAGTAGTGGCAAAGCTCAAAATTCTGCAACTAGTCCTGAATCATCGTCCGAATTACAGACAAATCAAGGTAAGCAAGTGATTATATTTTTAGCTATACTACATAGTTATAGAATATGGTCCATAATAATATGATTTAATGTCATTTTAAAGACAATTTTTATACTTGGTTGGTTTCGTTACGAAATAATTCTTTATTTTTTAAATATATATTTAGGTTGAATTGTAATATTACTTAAGTAGTATATTTTTAAGCTTCAAAACAAAAAAGTTTTTTGTATTTTGATTTTTGTAATTTTTTTTTATAAAATACTCTTAATCACATTTCTAAATGAATGCATTGCACCTAACCATTTATAAAAAATATTAATGTCTTGCAGGAAAAAAAGGTCAAAGCGAATGGATGGATTATGTAGATACCGAGTTACGACAAATCCTTGATCCATCTAAAGTTAGTGTGCCATCAACATTAAGCGATAGTGTATCTTCTGTAACTCCGCCATTACCACCACTGTCTCCTGATGGATCATCTGATGATATGCAAACGCCCGTTCATAAACTGTAAGATTTGTTATTAATTTATTTTTCAAATATATTCACGAACATTTTATCATAGACGAAATGAGTATTCAGTAAAATCTCGAGGCCAGGGTTCAAATCAAAGAACACCTTGGTCAAACAGGCCTCCAAAAGAAAAATCACATAGACAAACAAGTACTAATAAGAGACAAGATTTGAAAAGAATACTACAATGTAAGAATTCGATAACGATAATATCATTCATATCAAAATATTATAATTAATAAAATAAAAATACAATTATTATAGCAAGCAGTGTTGGTGATATGGACTCAATGTTTGACGAAGAAGCAAGCAGTGACGACGAAACCGTTAATAGTGACGTACGCACAATACGAAAACAGTTAGAAGGATTAGAAACTATGTATTCAGAGGTATGTAATTTAATATTAATTTTCTACCCTATTTGATAGGTATTAAAACCACAAACCACGTGTTCAGGTACTCAAATTACTCGGGGTGCGTAAATCTGGCGGTGGTCCTAGATATCAACCGTCTGACCCTAGAGTTCACCGACGGCGAATGTATGGTAGTATGTCCTCAATTCCGTCATCGGTTAGCAGTAGACCTTACCGTGAGAGGCACCGCAGGTCAACAGACGATCGGAAGAAATCCGTCAAGGATATTAAAGTAAGTTTTGGATATCAAACTTCAAAAACATAATATAAATAAAAATATATTTTATAATATACATAATATGCGAATGGAACAATATAATATAAATAGTTGCTTATATTTTTCAAACGTATTTAGAAATATATTAAAATAAAAATTTTGGATAAACTTACCAATAATAAAATAATATTATAAAAATAAATGATTATTAAAAAAAAAAAATCATTTTCAGGGTATCAATAAACGTTTCCAACGTTTGGAATCGCACGTTGTCACCTTGGCAAGAAGTGTTGCACACCTCTCGTCTGAAATGAGAACTCAACATCTTATGATTCAAGAAATGGAAGTTATTCGAAATGAGCTGTCTGCGTTGAGAACACAGACAAACATGTTGTCTATACGTTCACATTCTGTTCCTCGAGTCCTTCAATCTCTCTGCCCGGAACAGACCAACTCGAGTCCAAATAAAGTAAAGAAGCTTACTAAATTTTTCGGCGACGAGCCTCCACTTTTAAGGCTGTTTCTCAAGAAATTAGGATATGAGGTAATATATTATTGTTCCCGTTACTGACATTAAATACATTAATATATTTTCATAGTAATTATTCAAGAAAATCGTAACGAATCGACTAATGTAAAATAACCATGTTGAAACACAATAATTTATGACAATAAAATTATAAATAATATTTTGATTATAATTAGTTTTTGTTATAATATGTTTTGTAATAATTCAAAAAAAAAAATTTAACTAACTATTGGTTGTTTCGCCCTTTTCAGAAATACGCAACGGCATTCGAGAAAGAAAAAATCGGCTTGGTAGAATTGCCATACATGAGCGAGGAAAGAATGCATAAACTCGGTGTGCCCATGGGACCTAGGTTGAGAATAATGCAAGAAGCTCAATTAGGTTTCCCTGGGATGCACGAAAACACATTAGCCATAGTGTGAACATTGTTTGCGGCACAACTGAATGTTGGCCGATTAAAAGTATAATATTATGTTATGCCATTAAGTGTTACGTGTAAATATAATGATATAGAAAAATATTTAAAAAAATATATTCGCATAAAATATTGTTTGATTATTATTAAAGAAATTTTACTTTTTTTCTAAGCCATTTACTCTAACAGTATTTTTCGGTTGTCTGGTGTGTTTTTTACTATTAATTATTGGTAGGTATTATACCTTTTAATATCAATACCAATAATAGAATACGTATACATGACTTGAAATAAATTATATCAGATGGACAATATTAATAAATAAATTGTAAACAGTAAACACTAAAACTATAATACGTTTAATTATTAATATATAAGCAACACATCCAAAAATTAGGTGACCTTATATAATTTATAAAGGTAGGTACATACAATTTTTAAAAACTTAAGGGTTATAATTGTATTATATGATCAGCTGTAAAATTCAATTTGTATTTTTAATTTTAGAATGATTTGTCATAACACAAAT
>VUJU01002395.1:0-37886 GCA_009835225.1 Aphis craccivora
CATACAGAGCGTGTGGCCCTAAAAATAAATTCTAATATGATCGATTTTGAAATCGTCCGAGATCGACCGGTCGATCGCGATCGACTGTTTGGCCGCCCCTGATATATGGTGACAAAAATATCTTAGGGCACACTCTGCACGTTTATATATATCATTAATGTATTGTGTATAAAATAATATATTATAATATGCATGTCTTTATGTAATTGCAATGGTGGGCGTCTGCCCATTAAAATATACTAACTAGCGTTATACACCATACTTACATATTCGTCTATAAAATATATACCTAATTTTTATTAGTTACTACTTATTATTAAAAATATCAATCTTTATTTGTTCAGGGTTAAAAAAAAATTTAATCTAAAAACATTACTGCATGCCGTTTAAATAACGACTACAATATAATATTATTATGTTAAGGGATGACTACACGTATATATGTCCAATTTAAGTAGGTGCAGATACGCATTTGAAAACTTTTCAGAATAATGAATGATTTTTACTACGCCGATAGTCAATACAAAATTTATATACCTATTATAATATCGACTGTGAAGCGTGCAACAGTGCAATTTGGTTTTTAATTTTTATTGTTTTTTTTTCACGTTTCGATAAGGGCGTGAACCATTTTCGCAAATACGATAAAATAATTAATATAATAAATACACATATAATCACACATGTGTGCGCACTTGTATGCATACAAGTATAAACATAAAAATAATGATCTGACAGAAAAATACCTATAATAATAATATATCTAAATATTATATTATACCTACACTCCTTTCAAACGGATACAATGACGATGGAATAATAATAACAAACAACCATAAAAACAATTTATATTGCGCGAAAATACTTATACAAAAAACAACGCATTTAGTTTCGCCACAATCAATTATTATTCGCCCTTCGGTTGTATCGTTGACATCAAAATGTTTCTTTTTATATTTACATATAATATCAATAGTTCAACACCAATAAAAAATACTTTGGTTTTTTTCTCCTTTAATTTCCCATTAGGTAACATTTATTACGGTAATATAAAAAAAAAAATTACGGATCTTAATCTGGGATTAGATTACTAATGGACAAGGATGAATAAATCGTAAACATTTGTAATAAGTTGATATACTAAAATCTTAAAAGTAACTAATGTTATTATTGCGAGTAGGTATCTCTATTTATGGTCACATTCACCATGGAATATATCATCATCAACTGCTGAGATAAGTAACTGGTTTTTGTATAACATTTATTTCGGTGAAAATTATGTGTTAAAAAATAATCCACCTACTACTCAACAATAATTTAGTGAGTTGCACGGGGTACAGGGTTGTAAGTTGAAAATAACCAAAATGTTATAGATATTTTACGTTTAATATAATGTTTATTGGATGATTCATCAAAAATGCTAAAATGTTTCTAGATAAATATAAATTACTAAAGTTTTCAAATATTACAATAGCCTCTACGTATATTTTCTAAATCCATTATCATGGACATAAAATAAAATAATTATTAAAATACTCGTTCGAATTTTGAATATGATATGTCAAAATTTCAGAAAAAGTACCTTCAAAATAATTTTTAGGTGAACAAACAGAAGTTGGTATTTTCACAGGACACTATATTATTTAAGTAGTACAAAAAAATTTTAAATTTTTAAAATATAAAATTTACTTTGTAAGAGAACCTTAGCATATATTATGTTGTTTTCGACTTTCAAAAATAAAACGTAGCAAATTTAGGTCCAGTATGAATGTTCAATACTGCGAGTTTTTAATTTTAATATTAGTGTAAATTGACCCATTATCAAAGTTTAAGTTAAGAACATTATCTGTGTTCAAACATTGGTTTTTCGGTATTTTAATTTTTAAGCTAAAAATAAAGATTTTCAACTTGTAATATTTTTAATACTCAAATTAAAATATTGAAAAAACATGGCTTAAACACAGATGATGTTCTCTTACCTATATATTTGATAATAGCCAGTTGGATTTACCGAATGTAAATTTGCTATGTTGTACGACGTTATAAGATAATGACATATTTTACCTGTAATTACAAAATTCAAAATCAAAATATGAATATCTGCACACTGCAGTAAAAAAAGGGTTGAGCATGCTTGACCTATGTATGTTCAACTGCAGTAATTATACAATAAATTGTAAAACATAAATGATTTTAAAATAATTTGTCCTAAAAATTTTCAATTTTGAACAATTTTTATTAATATTATTACAAAAAACTTAACCTATCTATTATAAAACCCTACATAGTCGATATTTCATTTGTATTGTTAGTTTTTCGAGCATTCGTCGAAACGTGCCGTCCGTACAGACCGATGTCAAAGCACCGCTGGCTTTCATAGGTATTAGCGTCGATGCAGTTAAACTGACACATTAAAGTCGGTCCATTTATATAATATATATATATATACGATATATTATCAGGATAAGCAATATAAAGTGCTAACATGTGTATTATTTACTTTTCGTCGTAGGTAGAAAATTTAGTTTTTCAACAGAATTATACAAAATTACCTAGGTACCAGGTACCTAATATAATGCATATACGAAAACGCCACATTAAATTATTTGACCTCCGAGTATAATAATAATATGGTGTCGTGTACAAACATCAAGGGTAAGACCAATTGCACAATGTCGGGGTCACGTAATATACAACATAATATATCCTGTATATAGGTACATACCGTCTATAAAAATGCACGTTTTGTGTAATGAAAAAGGGTCTTGCCCGAATGGATGATCTTCAAATTGAAAACCAAAGAAAGAATCACGCAAATCGAATATCACTTTATGTTTATTATATAAATGTAAGATCGAGTTTTGTTGTAAATGATTAATCTCTGTAACTATTGGATCAATTTCAATAAAATCTTTATTCTTTCCTTAAGAGTAGATAGTTTATTTTTTCAATTGGGTGGTTTACGTATGAATTTCATTTTGTCTTTTAAAATTGTATGTGAAAATTTTCATCTAGGAATTTAGATTTGGAAAAAGCGGCTAGTACCGATATTAATAGATATATTAAAAATACTTTAGTTTAACTGCAATACTAATGCATATAAATATATTATGGTGTTGTATATGCACATTTGACAGCATAGTGCACATAACCCAGATAAAATTGGTAGATGTTATAATAATTTAAAAAGAAAACATTGAAGTCACTCATGAACGAGAATAAGCCACTACTATAATAAACATAGGTAGGTATATGAGTGTTAATTTCTCACTTACTCTCCTATAAGTATACACTTATATATACTATATATACCTACATACTACATAGTACATACTAATCAATATAATATGAAACCTATTATAATAGTAAATGATGTGCACATGTGTAGAGTGTCACAATTCCAATATAATATTTTGAATATACATACAACGTAGTAATATTATACGCACGATTTTCTAAAATATACATTCAGTTCATCTAACGAATATTTTCGACAACAACAATAATTAGTCATATTTCTACACTTCTATTGTGACCTAATAATATGATATTTATTATGAAAATAATACACTGATGCAAACAAGTATATTTTTACTGAAATTATACATTATGATTTAATTTAGTATAATTTTAAAGACTGTTATTAAAACAATGTCGGTCTTTGTAGATACATAATATAAACGTTTTAATCGAATTAAATCTTACAGAAACACGTCCTTTTAGTTGACACATGAAAAACAAGCAATAAGCGTCCTATTATAGTTATATTTTTATTATATTTATTGATAATTATGATTGAGTTGATTGAAAGTATTGTTCATTTTCTAATCAATTTACATATATTATATTACACGTATATACCTAATTATAATATACACCTATGTTATGCATATATATTTTGAAACCTAACCGAAGGCTTATTTAGAAAATAAGAATTTATTATCGTTATTTTAAAATGAAGATTCGAGCTAAAATGTGTAAGTATTAATCAAGCATATAATTTATATTAAAATCAAAGACATAAACATTATAATGTTTTAATATTTACCTATTATTTTAATATTATCGTTATAATTAATACAATTTGAAATAATATTGTTTACAAATCGTCTTTTTTAATTTTTACGGTACTGCAGCAATATTGTTATATTATTATTCATCATTATTGCTATACAAATGTATTATATATTATTACAAATATTATTAAAATACTGCTTAAATGTAAAAAAAAACGTATCATAACGTTATAAATTATATACACATACATATTATGGCCATTAAAAGTACGAATGAAATAGAAAAATATTTTTACCCTATTTCAATAAATTCGCTCTACCTATCTACGAGTACGATAATTTATGAACATAGTTTTATATAATATTATCTTGTTTAGGTATATATAATATTACTCTATACTATAATAAACTATACATAAATGTAGTATATATTGCACCAAACATTGTACCAATTACCTTGGCCAGTTGACAGTCATACAAAACTCGAGAAGTGAACGAGAAAAAATTTGTCGTGCTACCCGATTGGTCACGTTTTTCTTTATTACTATATTATTTTTTTTCTACCACCGACAACCTTGGGGAGTTTATGATATTATGTACCTACGTAGACTATAAAACCTTTGACTGGATCATAAGTAGGTATATGCATAGACTTTAAAGTAATATAAATAATAATATATTACTTTTTTTGTACTCACTTCACAGTTGTGTAAACTGTTCATACGTGTATTTAGACCCACGTAAAGAGATTTCTGTCCGGAGAAAGTGTCGGGTACATTACAGTGTGAAAAAGACGGCTTACCTAAACCTGCAACAATGAGAAAAGGATTGGGTCTATATATATATATGACAATTTATCAATCATTTGAGTGTGATATAATACATTTAACTAATGTAATTCTATACATATTCAACCAGTCTGGTCATGACCTATAATGGTTTTAGTATCTTCCTACTCTTAAAAAATACGTACATATATATATATATATTATATATTGTAACAACAGCGTTTGAAAAAAGAACCGAATAACGATCGTTTAAACTGCATTTTTTATGTTTAAATTTCAAGTGCTGTAGCGGAGGGAAAAAAGTGGAAGAAGAATTTTCCTATATATATGTATGCTTTAACTGTTATTTAGTGCTGGTCAATTTGTATTTTGTTTTACGTGCACGCAATTTAAAATCGAATAAAACTCAGAGGATGAAATTTAAACGTTAAAGTTCGACGTTTCCTAAACGACTTTAAAGTCCAAATTATATCTCACACCTAAAGATATTTGCTTGAAATATTCTTCAGAAAAATAATAGCTTACAAATATAATTAAAATAACTTTTACATACAATTCAGCATATACAATTTATATTTGTTGTACTCGTATATATCTAATAGTATCACAAGTAAAATCACTTACACACGACTTAAAATTAAAATAAAAAAATACTTTTTTTACGATTATTCCCTTTGATTCTAGGTATTATTTTTAGTGCCCTTATTTAGATAACCTTGTTATAAATCTTTACCACTACCTTAGAAATTAAAATATATTTTTAATTTAAAATTTGATGATATTATTTTTCATTGTTTTACGCGTGATATACACGCATTTATAAAAAAAATCAAAGGAGCAATGTCCTTTCCTGGACACCCCTGTTGACGGCCTTGTAGTGAGTATATTAAATAAATATTATGTTAGTAATAGCTAGGCGGTAATTCTACATTAAAGTCATATTATTTTGCACCGTGAGATTTATAATATTATATATCAGAAGAAATTAATCAATTAAAAATGTATAAAATAATAATATATATTTTATAATACGCGATTCATATCTATAAATACGAGCACTATATGTATGTATACACAATAAACCGCATAAACCGTATTATAATAAATATCTATATCTATATATTATAATCTATATAGTTATTTATACAGGCAGATATTTTAATTAGAACGAACGCATAAAGACGTTTTATCCGCATTACTGATGGTCCCAAGCTTAACTATATAATATATATTATGTATAGAGGTTAGTTATTTATATATTATACATAATATGTGACTTCTGCTGTAGTGTAGCAACAACTAAAATTATTATTAACGTTTTGCTCTTAATTTATCTGAGTATAACTATAATTACTGTCTTCGGCAGTTTCGGTTATAATATCTAATATGCTGCGGACGCACACACATTAACGCATCATAATATAATACATCGAATTCGATCGATAAAGAGAAATTAAATTATAATTAACTTTAACATTAAGGCATAGAATATAAAATATAAATACTCTAACGGTTAATCAGCCAAACATTCCAATGATCTAATCCAATATACGCGTACATGCGTACTATATATTTATGTATGCATATGCAGAATACGCGCGCGTGTGTATGTAGGTACACTACAAAAGCATACATGATGATCTTGATGACTTAAGTTCCTAATCTCCTTGCAAACATACCATTTAAAATTCCAAATCTTACTTCTAAAATCTAATCCAAACTATATATACCAGAACATAACCATATGTCGCATTGAATGCTTAGTATGCAAATAACATTTAACTTCTTAGTTCACGCCTTTCATTACTTAATTTTATATCAATATTCTATATTTTTATTTTGTATACATTAACCAATAATTAACCATTATATTGTACATTAATTAATAATTATCTTGTTTTATATTATTTCTAATTTTATTTTAAATGTATCAACTGTATATTTTTGTAAACTAATTAAAATATTAAATTGCTATTTGGTGTTAGTAAACTAATAATAAGTAACATCGAATTCAAACCAAAGTGGATATGATCAGTAATGATGTTGTCATAATGAACTGTAGAAATAAAACATAATAATATTATGTATTTCACGCATATATTGTATTGTAATACAAATAATAGGTAGGTATTTATGTTTGAGGGCGTCGATGCAGGATTTGATTTTTCACTGTAAACCATGCAAATGTATTATAAGGATAATTGTATAATGACTATATATAATTGTTGTGAATGTTTTAATTATGAAACTAAATAGAATAGTTCTTAAAAAAAAAAATCGATCGTTTAACAATATACAATATACACGCGATAACGCGTTTTAGTCTTGTGAAGTATATTTTCGAAAAACTCTTTTCTTTCCCTCGTCTTCATCGCGTATATCGTATTACCCAAAAAACCATGTATATACCTATATATTATACAAGCGTGCAAACGAGCGCGCCGAGTGTGAGAAGTGTTTGGATATCTCTCTCTCTCTCTTCATTCATATATATATGTATATATACACACATTATATTATAGAAAGAATTCCGCCTTAACGCTTCGCCTTAAACGTATCAAGTTGCCATTTCGATCGGTTCTCCTATGTGTTTTGTGTATACATACCTACAAACCTATATATATATATATTATACAGGAACCTATATACACTCACCGCAGCTGTTGGACTACGTATACTCGCGCGCGGCATACACGAAAAGGAATGCACATGAAAATAATAATGGTAAATATGGACCTGTTTAACCGGACATTCTTTGTTTGCGATGTTTTTTTTTGTCTTTTCGTTTATTTTTTCATCGCGACCGTCGCACGCAGAGTATACATAGATAAGTACGACGACGACGATGATGGTTTTTCTCAAACAAACAAAAGTAATCGATCACTTACCCCTGCAGGTATTACACTGCCGGAGGACAATGCGGCGACGTTATATTATATTAGGTGAATATAAATATATAAATATATATATATATATTTATAGTAAGAGGAGGTTCCGAGGGTATACAACTTCTCCAATATAATAGTATTATAATATGTATAGACTAACATATTATAATTTTGATCGAATTAGATGGACCCGAATCTGTTTTTAAAATTTAAACTGGCTCCTCATATTGAATCCAATATAGTGTTATTCCCATATGATAAAAATCTTTTCTCGCATATATATTTATTTAGGTACAATACATACATTTTTTTATTTATATTAGATTATACGTGCGGTACGTACATTACCTATGAATAATGAATATTGATAAACGCTTTACACGTTTTGTCGTTTTGAAATATTCTAATATACGCATATACTTGTATATTCTATGTATACACGCCGAATTACCTAAGCATATTAGTTATATTCGTTTTTTTTATTTCAAAATTATTTATATTTACATGTAGATATTTAAACAAACATTACATATTTTTCATAAAAAAATAAATAAATAACTTTAAAGAAAATTATTTGAGCAATTTATAAAATTCAAAACTTCAACTTTCATTATTATTTTTTTTTTTTTTACTAATTTTAGTTACTAGGTAACCAAAAAATCTAGTAATTTTTTATAAGTATAAGATATATTAGGTAGATTTATTTGTGTTTTCTCCATTTTAAATTAATTAAATAGTACTTATGCTATTTTGTATGCTTGGGCGGTAATGTTTATTTTCCATAGAAGCATAAAAAGTGATTTATTTTCAAATCAAAAGATAGATTGGTTCGATAAATTTAACAATATGCGATACAATCTGCAGTGATCTGAGCGCAACTATAATATTACGTTATACGTTTATTATTAGGTTATTTATTTATTTTTTTTGTCAAGTTTACATAATATTATTTTTAATGGGGTCGCTAAAAGAAAAAAAAAAATATTCACAAATTAGAGGTATTATGGAACAACATTTTGTGGTGTGGGATGCGAATAAAAAAAAAAAAAAATATGTATATCCAAGCGAAATATTGCAGCAGTCTTGGTGATTTTTCTTTGTACTGTCAATATTATTCTCATACAAGATAATTTCGTTCAGTTTTAATTATACCGAAGTTATATCAATAATATATAGGTATACTCTCGATTTAAACTGGGCAGGGGAGGGAAGTAAAAAGCAGTATTTCAATTCCTTAGTTTCTAGAAGTAAGTAGCCCACAAGTATAAAATAAAAACTCACATACAAACACACACACATATATATATATTGGTATAATACGCGCCGCTATAATTTAAATATATTAACTTAAACGGGGAAAATGACCTTGAATATTTCAAACAAAATTAATTGAGGTAAAAAACACAATATTAACAATGAACAAAAGGCTGTCAACGTCGTCCGGACTAATAATATAACATGTGTGCGTTGAGCGCGTACATACATTTATTCTATATTCTATAAATTATATTACGTATTAACGATCGGATTTCTCCTTCCACCACTTACACGATTTTAGATGATGGTTTTTAAATGTTTTTTATTGTTTTAATACAATATAATATTATATTGTGTTATTAAAGTTAAATAAAATAATATTAGATAAATAATACCGGAAACAGCATAATCTAAAAAATGTATCACTAACATTAAAATCAAATTATTTTAAATCTAAGTAGTAGTAACTAAAAACTAATTAGTATAAAATTAATTTAAGTTAAACTTTTTGCAAAATTATGTGTATCAATTTGATTGACATTATATAATTATATTTTTTTTTATCTATAAATTGCATATTAGTTTTTTGTTGAGTTCTAATTTATTATCCTACTATTTCTACCTTCATGATTAGAAATGGCTTTACAAATATAATAGTTTAATTTAAACATAGT
The DNA here is from genome assembly GCA_009835225.1 of Aphis craccivora. Lineage (NCBI taxonomy): Eukaryota > Metazoa > Arthropoda > Insecta > Hemiptera > Aphididae > Aphis > Aphis craccivora. The sequence continues at coordinate 9,624 of VUJU01002395.1, forward strand.
TTTACATCAATAAAGTGATATAATCTTAATTAATTTTATGGCATGTGGACGAATTTTGGTGTTAAAAATATTTTTAGAGTGCGGTGCTTTCGTTTTTTTGATCGCGCTGAAATACGGTGTATACACGGAGCTTAGGATTTACAAAGTATTTTTATTCTACGGTGCGTCCAAAATTTAACTTGACAATTTTATTGTATCAAAATTAAAATTTAAACGAGTAAATGATGGCTTAATTAAGTTTATGTACCTACCAAGGTACAACAATAAAAGTGCATAGTAATAGCCAATAGAAAAGATTGAGAAGATACGAGGACTATAACCGGAAAATCTAATAATTAATATTAATCTATCAACTTTTATGATTTAAAAAATGGTACAAAAATAATAAATAAATAATAGATCTAATATAAAATTGCTGTAATATAATGTTTAGGACTTTTAACCTTAGTATAAATATTTTTTTTGGATAATAACTTAATGGAGAAGTACTTATGGAGAATGTACTCATGAATATATAATATTATTAAGCTGTTTAGTATTTATACAGGGTGAATTTAAAAAACCTAGACACGCTATGATTATATGCTAGCAATAACTATAACGTTATTCAAGTTCCTGCAAAATGTTTCATTAGTATCCGATTTTTTTCTCCAAATTTGACAAAATGTCAAATAATTAATTTATTCAAACATAAACGTGATTGAAGTAACTCTTAATTAATTTTATTAAATTAAAAGTGTATTTTGTTGTATTAGTATTAGTTAGATGACGTTAAAGTTGTGGCTCTCGCGTTTTATAAACATCAAGTAAAAAAAAATACATGATAAAAAGTGTTAATGGATGCACCCAGATTCCAGGTTCCAATGAATATCTAGAGTCTAGACTATAGAAAATTCAAGAAGGACGATTTCAAATTAATTTTGCCTGATATTGAAATTTGAAAGTATATCTGGAGAATTTATTATGTACTACCAAAATTCTTGTAAAATATTCGATTAATGCGAACATAATAATTTAAAATTCGAAGCACATCTCTGAAAATTCGTGAATAGTAAAAAATACAATATTCTAAGAAGATTTCCATCTTTATATATATAACTGCTAATTAGGTACAAGAATAATTATCTTACTATACCTAGTATACCTATTAAATACATATAATATTACTATATAATATGTATAATGTACATTATACATCTTATATAAGCAGCTAGTCTTTCTTGAAAATCCTACGAAAATATTGTATACCTAATATATATTATCATTAGACGTTAATGTCCAATAAGAGTAGTAGTTGTAGTTAATTGTATCACGATAGCACTAAAAAATTAAATTGCAAAATAAATCACCAGTATTAAAGTTAATCAATTTATATATTTGCTTATGGTGATGATTATGGCCTGGATTTAAAAACCCTAAAAACAATTCAAAAATGCTCAAAAAAAATAATAATAATAATAATAACCAAAGATACCTCTATTCAAATTAACTATTTGAATTAGGTACTCACATTTTTTTTAATAGTCACGCAAACGAGACTAAAACAATGATAACACAAAAACAAAATACCTAACTTAAATAAGTACAATATTTAACTTAACTTCACGTGACTGTCATATTAATTCCTTAATTTGTATATAGAGAATTTATTTTTTTTTTAATTACCATAAAAGCATCGTTGACTTTATACCTATATATTATAGTTGTTTACCTATTAACTATCGAGCTGAAAATATTGTATGAACTTCATCTAAAATCAACTTGCATATTATATCCACACCAATGCAGCGGAGTGCGTGTTAAAATGAAAATTATTATTGCAAAATATCAAGACATCAAGTCTCGTGGTCCGCATATTACGGGTCGGACGGTCCAGATATGTATATACATAAATACGATATACGTCATGTATATTACTTATATACAACGACGCGACGATTGTGGGATTTCTAATTAAAACATTCTCGTTTTTGGCGTGTATACAAACAAGTCTATATTATGCATCATGACATACAAATATATATACAGAGTGATTCACCAAGCATGGTAACCCCCCCATTTTTTTTTTTTTATTTAATTACGAATTTATTCAAATTCTGATTTTTAAAATTTCTGAAGACTTATAAAGATCATGTTTTCAATTTTTTCTATTTCTTTACATTTATTATACTTTATTTTCAGATGAGAACCATCACCAATCATTTTTTTTTTACTGTAAAATAGTCAATGGATAATTTTTTTTTTAAATTTTATGTGGCTAACTCAAAATTCAAACGTGTAGTTTTTTAGTTATTAATATGTTTGTATTAATAACGATAGTTCTTAAATACGATTTTATATAAGAATAAAATATAGATGTATAAGATCAGATCTATAGTATTTATAATACTTGAAGGATCATTTTTATAAATTATAGTAATATTTTCATACTAACATAATTCTCATTATTTTTTTTTTCATTATCATTCTCAAATCACGAACTTATACTATCCTTAGTACACAAAATTAAGTAATTAACTGCATAAAAGAGTGATTGTTATTTTAAAAACGGAAGTTTTGTATCTCTACAGGACAGTAATACAAAAATTTCAAAAATTTGAAAATATGGTCTTTAAGTATATTTAAATTTTTTAAAAACTAGATTTTCAATAACTAGCATCTTGAAGAAAAAGGGGATGAGCACGTTTATTGATGAACCGTTCTGTATATATTATATATATTAATATAAAGTGTCATTAAACATTTAAACTATATGAACGACAACCGCTCTCGGTCGTTCCGTTTTCAGCGGAGACGTATCCGTACGCGGGTACCCACTACCCACCACCGCGTCTCATGAGTCATGACCTCTGCGCAGGTTTCCAATAGTTCAGACATTTAACATTTTTTTTTTTTTATTCTACTCGAAATTTACTTGATTTATGCGGTCTCGAATAACTGGTCCGGCAAACGTATACGTTTATTATAATATCGTCTTATATATTTTTTTTTAGCTTATACGCACTTATAAAATATAGGCGACGAGTATTTGCACAGAGCCGCAACGCGTTCGCAGGTCGTTATAAGTATTTCGGAACGGCGGTCTGCAGAAATCAACGTGTTCATTATGAACAAAACACCACCGCTCGCCACACTTACATATCGCCGCCGCCGACAACGACGACGGTTTATTTTAAAATTAAAAAAGACCGTTTTATTTTATTCAACCGAGTTCTGTTTTACACGCGATAATTATTCGTCCCGAAATGTACTTAAAAAATAAACGGTGTGTCAATAAACAGCTTTCGGGGGAGTTGTGGATATACGGCGAAATCTAAACGAAATTATTATGCGTTTATGTTATTTTATTCATAATATACATACATATAAATATGATGGCAACAAGCCGGCTCCATTTATCAGACGCAAAACACGCGATAATTTTGTCCTATATGATTATTTTACGACGTGGTCGGGCAACCATGGGACTAATTGGACGGAAATTGTGTTTTTCCTGTGGTCAGAGAAATTTGACGTCACCGCTGAGATTTTCGTATATAATTTAATAATATTGCTTTATAATACAATGTATGTGTGTATGTACGTAATGGTTATATACTACTATACTAGTATTCTATGTGTATTTTATAATAATAATATTATATTATATATAGTCGAGATGTATACAATGAGGAAAACTTGACGTTTTGTCGGCCTCGTTAATCACACAGCCCTTATCGGAGAAGAGAAAAAAAATAGTATGTAATAAAGTGACAAATTGGACATACTAATGTGTGTACGTATGAAACAAGACAGTGGCGGCGGCGACTCAAAAAACGAGTCAAATTGATTATACCGAAATTATACATCATCACTGATTCATCGCAGCAGAGTTCCGTGTACAAAGCGCGTACAATTTCCGGTGTGCGCGCCGCAGGTTTCTCGAATTCGATTCACAACAGTTTTTTTTGTTCTCTACTGTAAACCAAAGACCAGAAAAATTGAATTTTTACACCACATTTTCGTTTTAACACGCGGCGCTATACGTCTATAATAATAATAATGTTATATGTACGTTGTATATACCTATACTCCGCTGCCGATATACGTTTACCTGTGTAATTGTGGTCTGTATATAATAATAATAATATTATGTTATTATATTGTACGCGACGATCGAAAGAAAAACTATATTATTATGAGTGATGAACGGGTACGAAGGGAAGGTGCAGGAAATGTGTCTGTGTGTGTTTGTCTCCGCGTGCAGCAGGAGACGGAGCGACCACGTCGAAGGACCGGAGGTGGCGGGCTATCGCGGTCGTCATTAACGGGCGCCACTCTATACCTATTTTTTTTTATCCCCACATCCCGTCTTAGTAGCCTAAGGCCGACGACATCAGAAATATATATTTTTTTCGATTATTCTCTTGGCGACGGCGGTACAACTATGATTTCTATCTGCGGCCGTACACCGCGTTAATAATAATAATAATAATAATAATAAAAAAATACATAGAGTATATGTAATATAATAATAATAATAATAACGGTGACTCTATGTTATAAGTTATAACTATAAATAAAATATAACATTAAGATAAGGTACTTATATATATTTATTATAATCGTTGCGCCAGAGCATGTCGTTGACAATTTTATTTATATCGTTAATTGTTAGTTTTTTTTCGTGAAACGTATAAATCGATGTCATCGCCTCGTAATTTATTATAAAATGATTCGGTATAATATATTATTTAAAATAAAATAATAAATAATTCGATTTTTGTTAAATCAATTTTCATACGATTTCATAATTGCGAAAAATATTAACATTAGTATTTATGAGATCGAGATGGTACCATTTCCAAATTTGTATAAGAATAGATAATAATATAATCCTTCTACCAGAAGTTTTTATTACTCAGAAAAAATCGAGGAAACAATAATCATTGAACATGTCATTTTTGTTTTAACGCGAATACCTGTTGCAATTCTTCGAGGTGTCTTGTTCATTTCCGAATGGATGACCACCCCATGACAACCTCCCCGCTGACCTAATATACGCATATGCATATAAATATATAAATATATATATTTATTTACGTGCAAATACTATATTCAGTTATGTACAGAATGATGGCCAATAAATGATTTTTAAACAAATATTTAGATTAAGTGAGCTATCATTTTAAATTTATGAATTTCTGATTAAATATATTACCTATAATAATGATATTATATAGCCAACTATTGTATTATTTGGTCATTATTTAAACTAATCAACTAATAATACCGTAACGAGTTCGAAATAATAATATAAAAGAGTAGTGTGAAAACGATCGCGAAACGGTGATAAGTTCGATAAAAATCGAGTCTGGACTGAAACATTGAATGTATATTATATGATAATTTATTAAAACATAATAATTAAAACTTCACCGAATTTCAATTTATCATGTACTTATTATTATTATGAATAATATAATTACGGCATGAAAATAAAAAAAAACGACATCCCACATAACGAGAAAATCCGTTATCGTTTCATATACATGTATATAAACTATAAAGTTGACCAAATTTTTATAATATACCTAATATTAAATTTCAAGATCCATCCGCAATTGGTTTTGTGAAAAAAAAAATGACGCAGCTATATTATATTATACACTTAAATGTTATATCACATCAACGCCGCTGTTACAACTCACTTTATACACAAACACATTATATTATATACCTATATTATTATTATCTGATTGAAGAACCAGAGTCGTCCACATGTCATTTCTATCAGGCTTCAAATACATAACTGCAGGATGAGAAGAAGAGCCATTATATTATATATACAGGGTGATTCACCTAGCATGTTTACCCCTTTCTTCTTCAATAATGTGATTTTTGGAATTTTTATAGATGTATGATACTTTAAGACCGTATTTTAATATTCTTGAGATTTTTTCTAGTATATAAAAGGAGTATCAAATGAAGATATCAATTTTCATTTTTTTTTTCAAATGAAAACTTTCTTATCTACAGTAAATTATTAAGCAGAAATTTTTTTTTTGAAAATGTCAAATTGTTGATGTATCTTAAATCATAAATAATTATAAGCATTAACATAAACATTTGAACGAATAGATATTAGATATTATTTATTAAGTTATTTAAGTTTATGTACTAAGGATAATACGTAGGTATATGAATAATGAATCTTAATAGGTTAGGAACACTTAGGATATTTGAAAATTTGATAATTTTTGTAATTAATATTAATCCATCAAAATTTATGATTTGTAAAAATGGTTCAAGTTAAATAAATACTAATGCAAATTTACATCTATTTTATATTTATGTTTAAGAATTATTATCTATCCTTAATACTAACATTTTAATAAATTAATAAACAACTATACTTGTTTCAATTTTTAATTAGGAAATCAAAATTTTCAAAAAAATTATCCGTTTTATAATTTACAGTAAAAGTAAAAGTTTTCATTACCACAGAACACTCCAGTAATACCAACAAATTTGAAAATTTGGTTTTCAAGTACATATTTAAAAATACCAACTCGTAAACAACTACATAAATAAAAATTAGGGGTGAGCATATTCTTGGTGAATCACCCTGTATATATAAATGCTGAGAGCGTATAACATAATAATATATAGTTTATAATATTATACTTATACATATACGTGCGAGGGGTCGAGATAATTTGGACAACTATACTATAATACATTATATTATAAACAGTCATACTACGTATAGGTACTACGTTTTATTCTTTATTACTGTTATGACTAGGTTTTTGTGTCTGGCAAAAAAAAATTTTGGGGATCGTATACTCACACACGCACACACACGCGTTGTATTACAAAATAAAATATACCATCATACCGATGGGTTTTTGGACGATAAAATCTAAACTGCAGCAGCTACGTCACCGAGTAATCTTATCGTGTACAGCGTTAAATATAATAACAGCGATAAATAATATGTCTGAAGACGGCATACACTAGGTACATACATATATTACATAGTCACATATAGGTAGATTTTATATCTGCTCTGCCGATATAATAATCTTCAACGGAAAATCCGTAACAATAAAAACAGTTTTTAACACTAAATTAGTTAGTAGAGTTAAAATAATATTCAGTTTTTCAAAAATTAAAAATATGGTATATTTTAATATTTTTACAGGAAAACTTAAAAACACAAAACTTACCATCGTAGTCATAGTGTCAAATTCTTTCTGATGTCCTTAGAGTATAAATGCAGTTATACAAGTATATTAAATACTTTAACACACTATAGTGTTTAAGATTGTTTAATATTTATGTACATTTTAATATTAGATTAACTAAAAATTATTTGATAGGTACTAATATTTTATATACATTCCGGCGAGAATGGAGAAAAAATAACGAATATCTAGCACTTTGAAAATTTAAGATTTAATAGTTCAACTAAAAATATTATTTACTATGTCAATTCTTTTTAAATTAATATAAATTCTTACCATGTTATCAGTAAACGTAACATGGTATAAAATGTATTAATTTTATTTTGAAACCAATGTTAAATTTAAACTAAAAATATTAATTTTGTTGGACATACTGTAATAATCACATGGAAGAAAAGCGGTAATCATAGACCATAACTGTTTTTTATTCTACTATTTGGACATACTGTCTATTTGCTTTTTATTTTAATAAATGTATTTACTCGTCGGTTTCTTTGTTATTTTTAATTTATTTGTGTGCATTTCTAATGAGAAAATTCGTAAATTTCTTTACGGAAATTGATAGAGGATTATAATTTTAAATTTATAATAATTATACCAATAGACACCAAAATCATGATTTTTAGCAAAATGGAGGTATGCCATAGTCATAACAACTACTGGTTGCTACAAAGTCGCGGGAAAACGAAAAATGAAAAACCAGCAATTTCCCTACGACGTCGTACTTCCAAATCTCGAAATAAACTGGACACGTAAGTACGTATTATACATATATATCTGTATATGGGTAGGTATTACTTGCGTGGAAAATGTAATAATCGAAAACTGTTTAATACATGCGTGTCAACTGCAAAGAAATATAAATATATACTTCGCAGACTATGCCAAGCTAGACATTCAACGGGACGCTAATAACAATAAAACTGTCGACCAAGTAGACGTGCGTTTGTGTGAGTGAATGCGTGTGTGAAGCTCAGAAGGAATGCGTTTAGATTTCGCCGAGATTAATATCGCTCGTCTACTAGGCGCAGTTACTCGGAGAGTTAATTTAGAGGGGACGTCTATCTTCTCACCGAGATGTATAGTCATATATACATATTATACTTGTACATAATGTATTTAGTTAATCCCGAGACGATTTTCCATTCAAGTTCTACACGGCGTACCGCTAAGCGGCCGATATATTTAAGTATTAAGCGCGGTATGTTTGAACGCATATGGCTATATGTAATAAGTGTATATAATACCCAATGTATATAATATAAATGTGTGTGTGTGTGTGTGTATGTTTACTTAACAGATACATAATATAGGTAGATATATGCCTATACGGACTACGGTAAATACAGCTACCATCGCGTCGGGTGGTAGGCAATCGTATGTTTGTATCGTTCATCTGCCGCCGAGACATGAGCTAATTCAAAAATTCAAATCTACATTATTATACCCTTTTATGTTATATTATATATATTATGGTAACATGATATTATAATATTATACAATATATAATTCTACACTCCACAGACAATAAAATTTAAGTTGTGGGTCATCGTTTTCGACACGTTCGGTATAATATTATATAGTTATTGTTTGGCGTACCTTTATAATATGTTAATAGTCGAATACTGGAGTGTAATAGATATTATATAAGACCACGGTTTATTATATATTTCCAGAATTGACTCTTTTAAACTCAAAAAAGTTATCATTTCAATAATCACAGACACGTGTAGTTGTATTACCAAGGGGAACTTTATGTAACACTGTGTATGCTTAGACGGAATAGGTTAGAATTTGATGTATTTTTATCGCAAACAATTAGAAGGAAAATAATTCTAATGCCAACATTGCCAACCACCTATCATTCAAATTATATAGTTATAGAACTATTAGGTACCTACAACTATAGAACACATCAATATGCGTGCTGCAAGGTGATAAAAAATTTCTTGTTTTCGTAAATTCTTACGGTTCGTCTATTATAATATGTAAATAACGACACATTGGTATGTATATCCGATTATCGTGTAGTCATATGGTAATGGAGAGAACTCACCGGATTTGATAATTCAGTCCCATTTTATTGTTTTTATCTGAACTAAGTTTAACCTGAAAAAAAAATAAAGTGATAAATTGAGTACTGTCTAAGATATTTAATGTGGTAAATTGATAAATAATACCTATATAGTAATAAAATAGTCTGGAATATTATCAATAATTAAGTAAATATTTAAATAATACCAAGTCCAGTCTAGTAATTGTATTGTCATTATTCTTCATAATTTTTTTTCATATTTCTTTTTCGATAAGTACTGTGTTTCGAATTTGTTCATATCTTTACTTTTTATTTGAATGTATACGGCATGACCACCAATAACCTGACACCTATACGATTTGATTTTTCGAAAATGCAGGCCAAATATTAGGCGGAAATGTTAGTATAGAATCTGATGCAAATATGCAATATATTTGTTTTTAAAATACCTACTTATAATCAGTGAATAATATTTCTTGTTTTCATTTCCAAGAAGTTTTGTCATAATATCTTGAATGAAATAATCACAAACATCTTAAGATTTAGAAATGGTAAACCAAAAAAAAAATTTAAATAATAATTATTCTCGTTTGGATTTTGCTGAATTCACCGTGTATTGTATAGTATAATATTCTACTTATCATGTCTATACATACTAATTACTATACATGAATATTCATGACGTTTTTATCTACACCCTACACGGTATACATTTATGTATACCTATATTATACAAATATGTGTTTATTTATTTATTTTTATTACTTATTGTATTTGTTATGTATAGATTGTAAATATTATTTTCTTAATAAAATAAAAAAAATATTTATAATTTTTTGTGTTGCAAACTGACACAGCTCTGCTGGTTGCTTGATCCGCCGGATCGGTTTGGTTGTGCGGCAACAAAACTAGCTATTGGAAATTGGAAACGTCTTTTAAATTATTATAGCGCGCGCATGTATTTATATATTATAATATATAAAACGATACAATCAAATATACCTATTAATTATTACTATTGAGCTATCAAAATGCGTTCGAAGAATTTCTAACACGGCCGTTTTTTATCCCACAAAGTCTAATTGGTCGATTATAGTGCTTATTTATTATGTAACCTCGATAAAATATTTCCGACAAAATTCTCAATTTAATCAAACGACGAACTATACGACATTATAATATAATGCGCATACGCAACAAATTATGTAAATTAAACAAAACATGCGTTGTATACACAATATAACATATATTATAAAGAAAAACAGTTTTAGTTTTTAACATACAAATGTATGGAGATACATATATAATATATATATATATGTATAAATAATATAATACTATTATTCTATAGTTATACCTATATATAACGTATAATTTGCTTTAAAAAAAAAAAAATCAACGACATAAAAACTAATATAATATACAGTTTATATGCCTATGCATATTTTAATAGATAATTGAACACGGCATCATTTTATTGTAGATACCTATTATATTATGTACCCAGTGAGTATACATTGATAAGTTTATGCATAGATAAAAGATATTTTATAAACTCAAACGTTTTTAAAATGATATTTCTTGTGTTTAGAATATTGAGAAGTATAGGTTTAATATAGTATGATTTATGGTTAATACCATATTATGCTTTTGTCTGATATCGATAATATATATATATATATTTTTTTTTTGTAGTTAAAAACGTGATCGATGTAATTACTTTTAAACCATTCGGTATTATAACTTTAAATAATATACGTACTACACCTATCATGGGTATCTAACTAAAATTACTTATACAAACTATTATTATTGCAGTCTGTAGAAAGTTTCTACAGAAACACTAGTAACTAGTATACAAAATTCAGAAATGTTTTATATTATTAGTAATACAGATAACTGCTATTATTTGCATATTAAAAATAACGTATGAAAAATTTGTTTAGTGTTATGACAAAGATAAAATATTTTATGTTTTATGTTTCATTTTCAAAACATTTGTTGTATTTTTAGACCGCATATATGGATTTATTTTTTATGTATAATTTGGATTATTTTTGCATAGCTTTTTTTAAATAACGTTTATCTCAACTGCATATCTTTTAAAGTTCTTATAGAACGATTTGAGCGTTAAAAACCTTTCACGCACTGCTTCATCAGTATAGCTGCGGATCGATAAAATATTTAAATGCAATATGATCGTATATTGACTCATATAGATATCGTCCATGTCCTATTTAACGTTCTTCTAATTTAAAATGATATTATTAATTAAGCCGTTCGAAAAAAAATACTGCATATTTTAGGGGTTTTAAGTAGGTACATGAGTACTTGCATATTTTAATTTTTTTTAGAACTATACAGTATACATGCAAATAGATCAAAAAATGATTAACTTAACTTATAAAGTAATTCATAAAAATGATTTTTTTGTATTTTATTCTTAAAAGTCCGAGAAATAAAACGATAAAATTTGAAAGTTGGAAAGTTAAACCAATAGGCAATAACTATATTTAGGTACATATTATATCCATAATAATTCTAAAATAAATAGATATCAGTTAGGTATTAGTATACAAAAGAAAAGTGCAATGGGACCATTAGGTAATATGAGCTATAATTTACTGAAACAGCAAATTTATATTTCATATTTTATAAAATAAGAACATTTATACAAACAGTGGCGGATCTAGGATTTTTTTATGGTGGGTGATATTTTGTTAATAATGATAGTCCTAAATTAAGTACTTATTATGTACAATTTGTTCGTGGTAGCCGACCGGTGTTTGCTACTCCACGGTGTGGGGCGCGCGTTCTAGTAGCCCATACCAAAAATTTGCCACTCGGGAAATTATTAGTAATTTTTAATAAAAATACGCTAAACGGTGGGTGCTTCAGCTCTCAAACACCCCTCCTTTTTTTTTGTTATACTGATATTCAATTGTTTTTAATTTTTTTTTTATTTAAAACAAAGTTAGCATAGGTATTGCTTAAAAATAAAAGAATAAATATAATTTTATAATATTTGACATTTTATTTAATTTTTAAAATACTATTAATAAATATCTTTTTTATGTAAGTATGTACCTACACCTATGTTAATTTTAGTTAATTATTAATTATATTACAATTATATAAAAGTGTTTAATCATATATTTCACATGCATATTATTTTTTGATTTTTTGTTACAATCATGCAGTTACTGTAATCAATCTTCGTTATTTTTAGTTTAACAACTTTTTATTAATATTTTTAGGAACAAGCATTTACTAAAAATTTAATGTAGTATTATATAGCGTACAGTTTATTATTTTTATCAAACAATTTAATGTCGTGTCGTTGATTTTTAATGAATACTGCAATATTATAATATACGTTTATTAGTGTTAACCCGTTTACAAATTAGATATTAATATGCCAATCCCGTCTTAATTTTTAGAACGAACACTGCCGACGGATATCTGTGTGCTAACATTTATTTATGAATAACGTCGTTACAATAATAATAATAAGCAACTCGATTTTTGCGTGAGAAACCAGATTAATATCCATACATGAGAATATATTATATTATAGTGAACCGATACGCCATACATACTCGAGAGTCTTATGTTAAAAATAAATAATAATGAAAAAACAAAAATAACCAAAATAATAATAATAAAATTGAATAAATATTTCACTTAACTATATAAAAAAACGACTCGTGATATTGTATAAGTTCGAGTAGGTACATGATAATTACTTTTAGGGCGTGAATTAAATAATTAAAAGAAAAGCTTATAATACCTATATTATATATTATTATTATAAAAAGTATGTCCTAAATATCCCATATCACTCTAATTATCTACGTGGTTAATCAATGTATTTAAATACGGGTACTGATTTTGAAATTTTTAATTTTAGGTACTTAAAACAATATTTTAAAATACTTATAGAATTTATATATATATATCATTTAAAAAGAGTCAAATTATGATAAATAGTTCTTTTATTCAAATGAGAATCACTTTTTGGAAAATGTTGATGTTGATGACATAACCTATACATTAGTCGATATTCCAACTCGTAGTTTTTTAGTTATTGAACTCAGTGTTTTAAAGATAATATGTCCCAGGAACATATTGTCCCTTGTAATATATTATGGTATTAGGTACATAATGCTTGTTGTTGTTACGCACGTTCTCATATATTTCCATAAACTTATAAATATTATACTGTTTACCGTATACGGATATCAGGATTAATAATATATAAATCATGCAGTTATTTCCAATCAAATAAGTGCTTAACAAATAAAATTAAGGGATGAACCGTGAGACAGCAGCTAACTAACTCATCAGTACTCATTTACAACCATAACAATATGGGTCGTGGTCATGCATTACAACAAATATCAATATCAAACGATCAACATCCTGCAAGGCATGGAACATAATAACCAATTATAGACAGTCTTGGGCGTAATCTCCATCTTAGCAACCAATCACAGACGACCTCCGGTAGTTTCATCCAGTAATTATTGATGCAATAGATGGGACTATGAGAATGTCTATAAATATAGGTGCGGATCACCAAATCATGTTGTACACTCGCTGTTCTACAAAAAAAATATCCCTTCAAGACTGATGGAGACGAAGTAACACCAACAATTATAAAACTCTAGAATTCGTCATAACTCATAACAGTATAATCTATTTTCTATTTTTATTAGCCCATTATTATATGGACAATTATTGTTAGTAGGTATATACGTATCAGTAACTAAAAAACTACTTGTTTGGCTTTTGTATAATAGGTACATATAATATAATAATAGGTTAAATTAATAATAAAACCTATCACCTCAACTATCATATGGGGTCGGATCAAAATAAATAACTATATATGTAGGGTTAGGTGATATACCAATTTAACAGAACGCAAATCTATTAATTAAATTATTTTGATATTTGTATAATATTTTTTTTTTATTTTACTTATTATTAGCTACTATAGTTTAAAGTTTAAATTATGATAATTCAACAATATTATTAATTATTATATATAATATACAAGATATTATTGTAATTCGTAAAATATTAGTATATTTACTGTAGTAAAAGAAATACGTTTCAATCGTCCAATTTGATTTACGATCGATAAACACTACGAAGTTTGAGCCAAATTCTTATAACAGAATAACGCATGATGTAAATAGACTTGCCGTGATCGGAAAAGGTAGTCAGCAGGTAGATAATAATATCGCACACGATAGACATGGTAATATTCAACATTTAAACAACAATATAATATAAATGATATAAGTATTGAATACAAACGTGCTATAAATTATAATAATCATATTATTATATTATTAGTGATATTATGTAATTTTAGCATGTCATGTGTGTTTATAATATAATGTATATATATATATATATATATATTATACTATAATGTATAAATGTGCAAAAAACTAACCTTTTTTTTATCAGCATTATTATTTGTATCAATAATATTATCATGTATACATAGGTATAATCCCTCTGGTGTCTAGTCCATAATAATGTATATAATATTATATTTAATACTACTATGTTGAATATTTAAACCTAATAATATAACTGAGACTCCAGAACAGTTCAAAAGGTGTAAAAGCAAAAAATCGTTACATCACTTGTAGTAATGTAAATAATACGAGTATAATACGTAATATATTGTTAAAAGTTTATGATATGTCATATTTTTATAAAATAAGTTCTTAAAGTTCTAAAGCAATTGACAGTATAGGTATATTATATATAATAATATGATATATAGATCCTTCGCTTTACACATTAGATATAATCACACTGTGGCCCCGTATAAAAATATGATTTATATGTAATAAACTGGTGTAATTATGTAGGTATAGCTTTATATTTTAATTGGTTTTAGATAAGAAAATAAGATATATTATTATACAATTGACTCGGAAATCATAAAAAGTGACTATGTTATATTATATACTAAATAAAAGTAGTTAAAATCATTGTAAAACATTCAAGGATATACAACTGAAATATCGCATGATTACGATACAACTAGGTACCTATATTACATTTTATACGTTTTGCTAGGCTTCCGCAGTGGACGAGTGCAAAGCAAACGCACATATTACGATATTAAATATTATTTACATATCATATTATTTATCTTATTTTGGTTGACCCACAAATATAAATATTTAAAAAATAAAAATACGTGTATAGAAACCTAGTTGAATTCGATAGTTGGGTTTATGAATCATATCAGATATAGGTCTGTATTGATGGATATTAAATTATATAATATTTATTCGTGTACACACTATTATATGTAAATATGATGTGAAAAAAACCGATGGGTTAGTTACAGTTAAGCGTACAATTAACATAACTTGTAAATAATGGTTTACGTTTATAGTCATTAAAACTATATAGTCCTACTAATTATAGTATCTACGAGGGTCGTTTGAAGTGAGCATGATTATGATGTGCGTATTTTGACACTGCGCCCTCATATATAATTCTTCGGAAAAGGGGTGACACGTTTGTTGGACTTAGAAAATATAGAAAACTTGTTTTTCCCTGCAATACATTGATTTAATTAAAAATTGAATATCGCACAATAAACGTGGATAAAATAGTCATCGGTTAATGTTTTCTTTTAAAGCTGACCAATAGAAATCATCGCGATTATTAATATACGTTTTGGTAAAGTGTGTAAATTCAATGTTCACGATCCATTTGTGTACGATACACTGTCAAGCTGCGCGTATAATCGCGATAATTTTCTCTTTCTATCTGCAGCTCGAGGAAAACACAACCGTCTAAGTGATTGTTCACGTCCACCACTCACACCGTTTGAATTAGAATAATTAAAAATGAAATATTAAACTATCTTTTTTTATCGTTCACTAATACCTAAGACCTAACTATTAATTCATAGATTATATAAATACTTCAAAAGTGAAACGAAATTCCTTTGGAACACATCGTTATTTCAAGCCTAATGGGTAATTTAATTTCTGGTCAGACGAAATGTATTACATCCCCTATATCCTCGAGATTGTACACGATATGAGGAAGGATGCACAATATAGACAACTGAATAACTTCAATTTGTACTCTTCAACAACCATTATAAGAACAATGGTGTATAAATGAAGTATATGAACAATTTGTTTTTCATCGAAATTATCTTGTTTTTATTTACGCATGTGTTTTATCTGAGGTAATACTGAATATAACAATATAGTTTCATTTTCGATCAGCCATGTGAGCTGTCTCAAACAACAATATAAATAATATCATACTTTGAGTCATGGAGACTAGATAATTTAACAGTATAAATTCTTTTGTTCACTGTGTTCTTATTTTAGTTCCGATTAACCGTCATCGCTACATTTTCCGGTCGGGTTAATACGACAATGTGGTGGTACGGTATAAAATAAAGCTTATCGGCAACCACAGTTTAGCCGTTGAGCGTCATACCATATGTGAACGAACGAATGGTTGTCAGCGAGGTGTGGCTCCCGAATTTCATAGTATTTAGCTAATAACTATTGGAAATAGAAAGCTTATCAACTTTTAGGTCGGCGAGGGGTGGGTTTTTAACGGGGCCACTGGAAAAATAACATATAAATGATACACAGCGAGGCCCGTTACAGCTTATCACTTTCTACCGCTAATAGGTAATGACAATTTTTAACGATGCGTTGTTTTCAGAGTTATGATCGGTGATTAGTAATTATATTTATTATTTATTATACTATAAATGATTACCTACCTTTATATAGAACTTATTAATTTAGAAACTATTAAAACAATTTCTTCAAATTTCGCACACATATTTCTTGAGAGAAGACTGGGGAGTGTTCATAATTTCATTTTTCAAAAAATATTTTTTTTTATATACATTTAGTGTTATTTTTGGTAATAGAAATTAAGGTGACATAAATTTTTGTTGTTATGAATTCATAAACCTTTTGTATCCTTTTGGCATATTTTCCAGACGTGTCACGTGTGATGTACAAATATCTGGTCTTTAGCTATTGTATGTTAAAGTTTATAATGTATAGTACCTACTTGTATTATCTAAAATAGTTATATTGAGGTTTCGGATTGAATCATATACATATAATTTTTCATGTACAATACCTATAAAAAGTATAAAACATATTAATAGCTAATAATGTTATTACATTTTAGAATAATATTTTTGAATATTAAGTTTTATTTCAAAAATGTTTTCCAGTAATTCCTGTAACATTATTATTAAATATTATGACTTATGAGTATACTTATTATTAGTATATAGTATATGAAATCCGATTAGTCAAATTTAAAAGTTGTATATGAATTCATAATATAGTAGAATATACCTACTAATATCAATACTACTTATTTTTCCAGTCTTGAATAATACCTACATCAGACAAATCAAAAAAGTTTTTACATTGTAAATTATAAACTACACCGTATGAATATATATTCGTTGATTGACAAGAAAGAGAAAAATTAAACAGAAAATTTCATTTATGTTCTGAATTAAATTAGTAAGTACCGAATAGCTTTTTCTATAAAAGTCGATATTATGTAAACTGCAAAAAAAAAATTATACTATTTATGATAATACTTACTAATAACTTATTGGTGAGATATACTTTATTATAAACTATGGTAGTTTATTTTATATTCATATTGTTTTCTATAATAATAAACGTAAAAGACTGTGTTATACAACAACGAAATAAAAAACAACGCAAAAATTCAAATTGATTAACGAACAGCGTATATAGGTACATCGAATATAGTAGGTTTATAAAATAAATTTCCGAAGTTCATACGCGTTATGTATCTTGTCGGTTAAGTTACAGATTCTATAATGCAATTTTTTTTTGCGACAGCTCATAAAACTTTTAGAAAAAAGAGTTATTTCGCCGATGTTTATCATTTCCTTTCTAAATGCTGTTAATTATATCATGTTAGGCATTGATAACAGAAAAATATTTTTCGTATAAAATAGTTAAAATAAATAAATTTATAAATTGATAAAATGACTAAAATGGTGTCTACTAGAGCTTTATAGATAAAAATGTAATGAATCTTTTTATATTTCTATAATTTAATATAAACTTTATGTACAAGCATAAGCATAGATAAAACTGTGAATGAAAATTGAAGGGTATTGATTTTGGTTAATATCTTACTGTGGCATGGCATCGGCCGGTGAAAATAACAGTTTAAAAAAATGGTTTTTCGTTTCGCCCGAGTTTCAGTTATTAAAGTTCTACTAAAGATAATGTTATAATTTTTGTTTTTTTTTTTATTTTTTTTTAAGTGTTTGAAATATTAAAAATTCACAAACTATTTGATATACTCCAAACTGATTTTTAATTAATAATAACTAAGTTTCAACAATGCTGTTTATTCAATAATGTTCGCATATAGCAATTTAAAAATATATCAAAAAACAGTATTCACAATTTTATTTGATTAATGTTTCAAGTTCATATTTTTATCAAATCCAAATTATTTATTCATTTTATTGAATTCAAACAGACTATTTATCAGAAGCAAGACCTCCATTTTTTAAGTTTATTTTTAAAATAACAATTGGTTTACTCGCTCACGCATACATTTTTATTTTTCATTCTTCCTAAAAAAAAAAAAATTCTTATATATAGGTACAATAAATACAAATGGTACTTTTTTGTGAATATTTATAAAGGGAAATATTATATATTTTACGATCATAAAAATCGGTATTTCTTTATCAAAAATTAATGTTCACTCTTGAATAGACTGGTGAATTGTATAGGTTAGTTTAGATATAATCGTGTTATTGTGTGCAAGGCATAGTTATATAACATGATGATGATTATGTGTATAATAAACTAAATAGTATATATAATGGATGTTTTAGAGTACGGCTGTTCTTAATAATAATTATTAGACAATTTACGGTAATATCAGAATATAGTGAGCATAGCGTGTGTACAGTGAGTCAAGCACGCGTCTAGTTAATAACGATTTGTTTTTTAAAGTAGGCAAAGTCGATGTATAATTTGAGTATGGGACACGAGATGAAAAAACCTTATTACCGAAATATTCGAAGAGAAATTTTTTAATTATTCCCGAAATCATAGCAAAGCCGTAACCTCCCTTTTTTTAACCAATATAATAATGTGAATACCTATATATATATTTTATTAATACAGATAAATATCGCAAAGTTATAACAAACACACACACACACACGGGTTTCAATGGACTCGTTTGGTATATAATATATATTAATAATGTGTACACTGTACATACTATACATACCTACCATCAGACGGAAATCGCAACGACTGCAGCACAATAGTATCGACGGCGATATATCATTCAGCGAAACAATAATAAATCACGTCGAATTTTCTTTTTGTTTTATCGTTTTGTAATTCAATATTATATTATCGTTCGACTACCGGAGGCTTGTTTTACGTGTCATATAAGCTGCGCGTATCACACAATTAGGTTAAGGCTGGTCCGGCAAGATGTTGGTGGTAGTGAGTGGAGAGAGAAGAAGTAATTTAATTTTTCTAACAAAAATACAGTTCAGCTATTTATAGGGTTTAATTAATGCTATTTTAAATAGATATTTAGATACATATCTATTTGCGTCTCATAATAAAATGTATGCGTCAATGATTTTTTTTTTTTTATGTTCGTGAATCTAATGTGTCAACTGTGGTTTAATGTCGATGTATTTTGCAGATATAATTTAGAAAAGATAACTATTTTTTTTTTTAGCAAATAATATATATTATATATACCTATACGTATTCAATGGATAATCAAATAGATCTTGAAATCGTAAAACCAAATTGAGTATAATTACCATCGCGTTCGTTTCAAAGCTAATATACTCACAAAGCAGAACGATAATGGTCGTTTATAAAATATTCAACGTTTAAGAGCACGACAGCGATGTATGTGCGGCGCACTCTCGTCTCGCGAGCGTTTGGGTACCTCTGTATAAGTAATAGCAAGGCAGACTATAATATTAAATTTTATTGAGATCGATTTATTCCGTTTAACGTTTATTATGTATTACGATTTCGCGTTTTATAAATATCTAAAATAATTTCATGATTGCGGTGGTCTTACACAACGTCGTGTCTATAGTTTAATATACGTATAGTGATGTATATACTTAAATAAATGTCGATATTAAATACTTTTATAATGCGCATGCTTGCCATCGATTCGTTTAAAAATACTATGGACAAGTTCTCAAATCGAATCATCTATTTTAAGACGTGAAATTTTGAATGTTTGAAAGGCGTTGAGAAATCGTGATAAACTATAATAATATTTTATAATATGTGGTTACAGTTACGAATACTAATTATGACACAGATTTATAAGATTAAACAAAATGGAATATTTGCGGGAAATTTTGGTGTTGGGCAGGGGTCTCCAACTTTTTTACGGTGAGCCAAATTTGATATACGCTTTGGCATCGCGGGCAAACATTTTTAGGAATGTGTTGTCTAAAAAAAAAAAAATTGTTGTCTATTTAGGAATAGATAGGTTATGAAATTGAAAAATAAATAAGAACAGATAAGATTTATTTAAAAAATGTATGTTTAATTATATAATTTTTTTATTTTATAATTCAAAATTTGTTTTATATTTCAAAACATTAATTAGCTTGGCGGGCTGGTGCAAAAAGTTTGGCGGGCCGTAGGTTGGAGACTCCTGGTGTAGGGTATTACCTACTACCTAAGTCAATAAATTAATAAAAACGATGTTATGAAGTTTTTTTGAAGTAAAAATCAATAAACCATTTTACTCGAGAATTTTTTTGTGAAACATTATTACATTATATTATTTTATATACAGCTATTTCAATAAAATATGTTTTAATGTTTATAATATAAACAAAAATAAAAAATAATAATTAAATGGCAAACGTATATTGTCAGCAACATACAAGTACCAACACCGAAATTCAAGACTATAATATTATTAATTATAATATATTATAGAAAATGATTTAAAATAATACAAAATCCATATTAAAAAATATGAAAAAAATATGAAAAAAATATGAATAGAAATCAGCATACTAACTACTAGATTAACACTAAAGTTTTTAACATGGCAAAAAAATAATCATTAATATGTAATTCTTGTGAGGCCAACATAACAAAACAAAACACATAATTACTAATAACGTCATGCTTCTCATAAATAAATGACATTAACAACACCGACAGAGTACTCAGTACCATTTGACTTACCTAACTTGCACAACATAGCCGTAAAATTACAAGATTATATCATTAAAAAGAAAAACCAAATTTGTACAATTAAGTTGAATTAACTTAAACAAACAAATAATTTTCTTTGGAGCTAAAATATAAATCAATCAATAAATAATTTGTTGGACAGATTTATTATATTATCTACCAGGTAGATAAACTATGTAAGAAAAAATAATATAAGATCAATATTGTTATTATTACTTAGTTCAATGACATACGTATTTATTGCAGATAAGAACATTTAAAACTATTAGTTTTTTGACAAACACAAAGATATGTTGGTCATATAAACTTGTTAAATAATATCAACTAATATATGCATTGATTGATCATGCATTAAATAAAAAAATGATTTTTGAAAATATAAATTTAGATTACCTTAAACATTTTACTGGAAGTTTAGATTGGTGGCATTTCGAGTGTGCCTGTTGTGATAACGATAATACAGTATGGTCTACAGTATCAGTATGGACATAATTCATAACAATCTTTGATGCGTTTTGGTCTCAATTTAGATAAGTTTTAGTTTGTGTATAACTTTATAATATATTTTTTATATAATTTGTCATTAATTCAGACAAGTTTTTACTAAATAATGTTGTATGTACTTTATATTGTTAGTATAGGTATATTAATATTATAATTTATAATATAATAAGACAACAAGACAACTAGTATATAATTCTGAATTTTCACAAAGTGTTTGCGTTTCGTGTTTTGTAGATACAAAGTGACCTATAACTGTCTATTATACATACCTATACTGACATATAAGTACTCTTAGTGCTCATGAGGTATATAAATATAACGTACAAAGATATAATACACAATATATAAACGTAATATAAATCTTACACTATATGGATAAAATCAGTGAGCACTTTTAGTAATATGATTAGGAAGAAAATTGCGCACACATACCAAGTTTTACGATTATACGACCAGTCATAATATACATAATATTATATAGTAAATATAAATATACATATAGCGATAGTATATTTACGATTATTGACTTCTGTACGAGATTCCGATATATTCGTTGTTATAATCTCTAATTCCTATGCCAACGTTTTAACCTGACCATATATATATATTATATATGTATAGGTCTATAGAAGATCGTGATTTTTATTTTTTTGATAAGTTTGTAAGAATATCATAAAGCTTTTTATTAACTGTAAAATAGTATAATTCTCACTGCATTTCATATGCAATGCACCAATATTTCCTAATCATTAAAAACAATAAAGGAAGGTTTCTTGATAATAATTGGTACCTGTTGCAGGTTTTATAGTCAACTACGACAGTTAAACATGATGGATTTTATTAAAACCAGACAGCTGAGTTTATTTTTTAAATGAAATAAAAACATTATGTTAAGATTCAAGTTCATTAAGAAAAATCAATAGGCAATAAAAAAAAGATTAAAATTCACTATTTTTTTATTCAATTATATATATGTACCTAATAGAAAAAACAATAAAAATAAATGTGTACGGAACTATCTATATTAAATAATTTATTTCATTCGTTTGGTTATTAATAGTTTTGATATGCATTTTCTGATTTAAAAGACACTTTAACATATTATTATTAAGTATTCCTTTTTAAATTTAAATAATTGCAGTCAAGCTCTCAGAAACACGCAAAAATAAAAAAAAAGGAGTACAAAATAAAAAAAAACCAACAAACTGCAATCGGGTTGCGAAACGTGGACCTTTAAAAGTAAAAAATGAAAACAACAACGGAAGTTTTTGTTCATCTCACCCGCGTCAACTATAGTTTTTGACAATCGCGGTGTACCTATAAGAACACAATGGGTCTTTTATATTATATGTTATAAACATTTTGACGTCCAAACGCCGTGTTAAAAAAACCGTTGACAGCAATAAAGGGGATGACGGGGCGGCAGCTCGGTCGAAATCCGATTGTACCTGATGTTACTTGTACGTATTGTAAGAATGTACAATGTATACGGCGAGGGGCTGCCTGTTGATTGCGCGCGTTTCTAAATAATAACATAAATAACAATGAAACCAAAACCTGTCACTACATAATATAATAACGCGATAATGTTATTTGTCATCGTAGAGTTTTTACAACGGACATTAAAATATAAAATAATAGGTACTACATTAATAATCACCAGTCGCAGTCGTACCAATCATTATTATTTATTATATGTCTATCGACTACCTCTCTTTCAAACAGGTTGATGGTACCTACATAAAGGCATCAGACCTGTCCATAGATAGTTGGGACTTAAAATCAAAATTATAATTTTCGATTCAAATTTAAATATTGCTTAAAAGGTTTTAATAGAAATACTGTTTTTTTCTGACGAATATTTAAAGTGACATTTTTATACAGTTTTAAAATATTGATTTAATTGTTTTCTATAGGTATACTTACCAAAACAAGACAACACAACAGTCTGCAGCACTTCGATCAACGCTTGAAATCAAAATCTATTCGGTGTTTACAAGAGGTGAGTTTTTTTGCAGCGGAAATGTATATTATTTGTTTTTAACAAAGGTTTTAAAATTGGCATAAAACATTTACTTAGAATAATGATAATAAAATCCAATAAAATTAACATCTCTAGCAACACCCGAAGAACTAAAATAAGTAATTTATTAGACACGGTCACAACCACTTTTCTTTAACTATGAATTTAGTCAAATTCTTATTTTGGAAATTTTGAATATACTTAAAGATAGTATTTTTAAATTGTGAGATCAACTATTTAAGGAGTACCTACAGATAAAAACTTTTTTTTTATACGAAAATCTTCCTTTTTTACTGTAAATTATTTTACTTATATTTTTTTTAAATGTTAACGTACCTCATTAAAAATTTAAAGTGTAGTTTTTAGTTATTGAAATGTTTATATTTAATGATAACAGTCTTTAAACACGGTTTTACATAAGTAGAAAATATCTATTGTTTATTTGTATTTAGATAATTTTTATAAATTATTAATATTATAATATTAATTAGGTACTAACATTTTCAAGAATTTACTATAACTCTTATAATATCTTCTAAACCTATATTATCATGAACCTATATAGACTTTATTAACCTATCAAATTAAATAACTTAAAAACTATTTTTTTGAATTTTGATAGTTAAAATATTTAGAAAAATTAACCACTAAATAATTTACCGTAAAAAATAGGGGTGGTTCTCGTTTGAAAAACAAAAGTTTGTATCCCTATAATATAGGTTTATTTTTAAAATTTTGCAAATCAGATTTTGAATAACTACGTTTTTAATGTAAAAAAGAAGCGCTTAGTATGATTGATTAATTACCTGGCTGTATAAAGTTGTTAAATATAATAATTATATAGTCATCACTACATATATGCTGCTTATAGAAGAGATTCTAAACAGTAGTTAGTTTCAGTGAGTCAAAACCCTGACAAGGAGTATTATATGTAAAAGTGGTGTAGTGTTTTCATTGGGAAACCGTATTCATTTTGTATGCATATGAGCTACCTAGTTATAATTTTATAATGTGTACAATGTGCGACATTAGAGTGTGCGGTATATGCGCCCGTATAGACTCGCGCGTCCAATGTTCTCTTCGAGTTAACGCACCAACGCCTCTCGGTGTAATCGGGTGGATGAAGCGCGCGAGGACCTTTACGCACGCGGTCCTCTACATATGTGTATGCATACGTACAAGTATTATAGGTGCACTGTACCTATATGTAAGTATGCGCACGAGAAACGTGATATTGTGGCTGCCCGTGGTGTGGTTTTTATTCGAAATTACTTACAATAGGTATAGTGTAGTACGAGGATACGACATACGGACGCTCGTGAAATCAATATTTTGTATAGAATATATTATTATATAGAGACAAAATTCTAGCGCGAACGTTATCGTTTTTCACGCGATGACCGTTTTTACCGTTTTTTAAAGTAAACCTTCACAATCTTTAAAACAATTTTTTTTTTTTACATTCCAAAAGCATAAAATACAATACATTTAAGGAATACAGCGGTATTGTTCCTTATTGTTCGTCAACATCCTCTATATTCAACACGACTGCTTAAAAGGATTTTTATAACAGCTATTGTTGAATATATTATATAATTTATATATTATGACTTAATTATTATTGTAATGAACTTTGGTTACATGTGGCATTAGTTATTCACCTACTTTTGTTTAATTTGAGATAGTTTTGGTAATATGAGTTTAGATTGTTTGCAAAATTGGATCTTGGCGCTGCGTCCCAAAATTCTTTGATATTTTGCATTAGTCGACATCCTTTTTTATATTTGAGACATTCCATCAGTATGTTGAATTTAACTATTTGTTTAAGGACTTAGTCCGTTTATAATTATTATAAATAAATAAATAAATCTTACTTTGACGTCAAAAATCCAAGTGTTATTCTAGTGTGTCCGGTTTTTAATAGGTATATTAAGTATGGTTTTTCTTTATTCGATATAATTATATAAAGGGCAAAAATATAATGCATATTTAAGTATTATTTATAACTTATAACACTGAATAATAATATATATGTATACCATATGGTTAATAATTACAACCGTTCATATTATCATCGAATTCTAATTTTATCATTATATTAGTAGGTATTATAGTTTTTTTAGTACTTTTTTCTCTAGAAAAACCAATATGGTAATATCATATCATAAATAGGAAATAAACAAAATAAAATTAAAAAATGTATCAATATCATCTTTACAAATGAAAGTCGAAACGAGAAAACGTAAGCTGGGTCCCGAGATATTTGATACAGTTTAGGTTAAGCATGAGTTGAATCCACAGTGTTCTTTAGTTAGTTACAGTTATCTTGATAACAGCATCAACAGACAATTACACATTTTAAAGCTAAAATTAAGGTAATTTAATAATCATTAGTATTAAAAATATTAAATTATTACAAAAAGTTTGGAGACTTTCTAACCAGCCTCCGTTACTTGATAAAATACTTTAGGACTTAATGCGCATGTATTTATTGTGTTTGATAAAATATCGCGAGACCCATAATTTATGACTAGGCTGTTTTAAAATTTGCGACTTGACACAAAATTATCTGTTGGAATGTGCAATTATTACCACGTACTCGTACATTTACCAACTGCTGATTATTATTATAAACGCCTACGAGTAGGTACCTGCAATATTAAGTAAAAACACAATCTTAAAGTGAGAAAAGATGCGCGTTTTCCTATACGTATGTATTATGATACATTCGAAAACTATTTTTTAAGCTCTTAAGATACGTTTTCTCTACAGCATTCAGTCGCGACGTCGAACACTGTACTATTGAACTTATGTATTTTGAAAGTTATTCGGCGTCTGACGACAGCACAGTGTACCGCATCGAACACCAGCGTTTGGAGGCCACAGCTGAACGCTGTAGAGAAAACGTACATTAAGACTTGTTTGTGGTCTTTGGATTTGAAAATTGAAATGGTCAAGCGGGCTTCTGTTATTCATACGCTGCGGAAACGTCTCTTTAAGTATACGATTTAGTAATTATTACCTATGTACTGATTACTCACACATCATCGTTTTTAAAAACGCACACAAACATGAAGCTTAGGCAACACTTCTATACCTATATCATTATATAAATACAGCGTAATATAGTAATATTATTCTCTAAATATTTGTTGTATGCCGCCGACGTTATTGACGTTTAGTCAAAACACGTTGATTAAAAAACATAATTACAAAAATCTATATACGTACTAGTAAATATATTATTATCTACACAGAATAGCTAAATTGGGCATA
This sequence comes from Aphis craccivora, assembly GCA_009835225.1. Lineage (NCBI taxonomy): Eukaryota > Metazoa > Arthropoda > Insecta > Hemiptera > Aphididae > Aphis > Aphis craccivora. The sequence goes on from VUJU01002395.1 coordinate 37,002, forward strand.
AAACTATATTTATTTCAATTATAAAAACGTAATAATTTAAATTTTTCAGTACGCGCGCTAAGAGTTCTGAGTTCTTCCGTGTCTTGAGTCGTCACTATTTCGTGACTTAGAACGACACGCGCGTATCTGCATCATATATGTAGGTATACATGCATATTATATTTAGATTATGTAGGTATAGTATAAATTAGTAATTACTACGACAGTAATCGGCTAGATCATAACTTCTCACGTGGAACTTAAAAAAAATGTTATCTACATTTTCAAAACTTGGTCATTTTGCAACCTACTACAGGACTATACCTATATGAATTTGTAGAAAATATCATAATAATTTCTAAATTTCATTATTTTAAGGACGCTTAAGTGAGAAGAAGTTAGGCTGGGGCTATAAACGGCGTTTTCCGTCGAATTGAAAATGCGTTGGTTTATATAATTATATCGTAGTAATTATACCTACACAACGGACATAATACGCCGCGTTTTTATTACTTCGGCGTTCATTCGCCAAAACGCCAGCCGGATTAAAATGCGGCGTATTACGTTCGTTGTGTATAGCTACTCCGATATAAACCAACGCATTTTCAATTCGGCGGAAAACGCCGTAGAATACGCCGCGTTCGAAACGCGGCAGAAAACGCCGTGTATAGCCCCAGCCTTAAAATATTGAAATATAGTGAATATCGAATTTATTTTAATATTAATTTGTTCATGAAATAAATTATAATAAATATAAAATATGTTTTTTAGGGACTAATAAATTCTTATGTACGCTATTGACTTTATATGTGGTGATCAGAAACTCTTTTATAACATTTGTTGGGAAATACACGACTCTTGAGATTAATTTATACTTCACCATTAATTACATTTTTGATACAATAG
>VUJU01002396.1:0-11914 GCA_009835225.1 Aphis craccivora
ATGCACATTATACATATTAATAGCAGTAATATGAATATAAAATATATTTATGTTTGTTTTTATTTAGAAGACAGAAACAATTGAAATTCAAAATGAATCTAAAACATTGGAAACTGTGTCTCCACAATGTACTTTAACAAAACCTTTAATTAAGGTAATATATAATAATATAAAATTATGCGATATGCATATTAAAATTAAATTAGAAGATATGTATTAATAAAAATTGCATATATATATATTCCATACACTGTGTAATTTTAAATGATGTATTTTAATATTTTTGTTTTCTAGACTAATGAAAATAAATCAGCCAACACACAGCAATCAAAACCAAATCAGTATAATAATAAAATTAAACAATTACGCCAACAAAATCAAATAGATAAAGAAGTTCAGCCTCAAATACGTTCACCAATACTATCTACTTCTAACCTGACAGTTGCACAACGCCGAGCATTATTTGAGCCAAATATTGTTACTCAACAGCTTGGCAAAAAACAAGTTACTACTACTACTGTAACCATATCTCTTACTAAAACTACTCCTGCTATTACTACGTCTACAACTGCAGCAAATGAAGGAACAGAAGAATCTGTAGAAGATGTAGTTAAAACACCACCACGTCCTATTCCATGTAGTGCATCTACCCCACCTTCGCGGCGTGGCTCTAGGCCTAGAACAGGTTTTCCAATGCTTGGTGGGAATCAACAACGATTTCGGGATACTCCACCATGTATAAAAAATGTGCTTTTAAAAAAGAAATTGATTACCGAAATGGAAGCTGAAGAATCATGGTCAAATGATAGTACTAAAGATGAACTTGTTTTAACAAAAAGTCCTTCTGATAAAATATATAATCCAGGTAAAATAATTGTATCATAATATTTTATTTTTTACCTTTCAAAAACTTAATTTTTAGTCTTTAATTTCTACATATTTTAATAAATATTTGATATGAAACCAGTGGCGTATTTAGGATTTTGTCCAGGGGGGGATATATGTTGGAAAACATAATTTCCTCGATGGGGGGTAGGTCACTTACCAACATTATTAAACTTACTAATAAAAAAATACCAGGGGGAATTTATCTCCACCTTCCTCCCCCCCGTAAATATGCCACTGTATGAAACATAATTAGTGAAAAAAATTAAAACAAATTAGAATAATTAGATATTTGCATATAATATTATTCACTGCTTTTTACGTTGGTGTATGCATCATAACTTAATTTAATTATTTTTATTTACTTATAATAAGTATCATTTGGTTTTAAATTTTTTAATACCCAAAATGCTTGCGGTATGATTTATTTTTATTGATATTAATAAATCTGGTGTTGAAGACTAGTTTACAAGCGTAGTTTATTACTCTCTTGTAGTATTGACAAAAATTATGTTTATATTTTTTTAAACATCTTACGTTAGTTTTAAATCTTTGAAAATTGTCTTTAACAATTGTACAGGTATTATTAGTTTAATTTTTAAAAAAACATTGAGCATATGTTTTGTGTATGTATTTATAAGTAAAAAAATATTATTTTTATCAAGATTTTTATTATTCATTATGATCTTTTTATGTTATAGGTTCTATGAAGTACAAACCGGCTTCACCATCTTCAAACTTATATCCAGATTTATCTTTGATAGCAGATGATAATCTAGGAATTGATATTTCACCAACACCATTGGAAATTCAATCTATAGCATGCAAGGTATTATTGTTTGTGTTAATTTAATATATACATCATTAATATTAATAATTTATATAATCAATGTGCAGAGACGCAGTAATGGAAGCAGTGCTTTAAATACTTCTACTGCATCTTCCGAATCTGTACCTGAAGACTGTGATGATGCTGAGATTTTGGGGGCTAAACGTTATCGGTGCCATCAAAAAGAAAAAGATGCAGAGACAAATGACGTAGCTACATTTCAAGAGGTTAGTACGGTAATATATTCTTTTATCATTTATATTAATTTATAATTACTATTGGTATGTAAATTTATAGATAACTTCTCCATCCACGCCTGTAACAGGATTTAACAGTACTCCAGGTGGAGGTCACTGCTCTATGCTGTCAAGCCATGCAGGAAGTCCATTGTCACAGGCTTGTTCCAGTTTTATATTCCAACGTGGGAATGAAAGTCTCAGTGGTAACAAAAGTTTCTCTAACTCAACTGAACAAAGACAAGATCAACAGGCTAATCAGTTACCAGAATCTCGGCTCATTGACAAATACTTTGAGTTTGTGAATTCAGATGGAGAAGAAGAAGCAGAACTTAATACTAATAATACCTTTTCGCCTAATAAGTTGGATTCTCATCGCCAACTCCAGTTTAATAACAGCAAACATAATTTAGATGTTATTGAATCTGACAAATATAACAGTAGCAGCAGCAGTAACAGTAGTACCAAGCCAGCGCTTGTACACACAATTAGCACGTATCGTAAACAACAGCAACAGTTACGATTAAATGGTGCTAATTCTTCTAGCAAGGTATGTGTTATGCTTAACAACCTTCTGTAGTTTGTATTCACCAAGTATACTTGAATTTTAGTTTCTAAGTGTAGTAATGAATCTGTTGATTCTACATTAATGTGTTTTTTTGTGTGTATACAAATTATAGTAGAAAAAATGCTTTGATTTTCAGTACGAAGGTTGTTTCAGGTTGAAATTCGGATCTAGATAGTACTTTTGATAGGTTAAAATTAAAAAGTTTTTGTATTTTTCAAAGGATTATAGGCAATTTGGAATATTTACGCTAACCCTGTTTTTCTTATTTGTTGGTACTTGAAACTTTTAATGTGTATTAGTATATTTTATATACACGAAGATATTTTTTATAGTATGGACAGAATTAATTCAATCTCCTATATTACTAATTATAAAAAAAATAACTTTAAGAGCAATATTAATATAATATACTTAAAACATTTTAATAATATGGGCTGACAGTTTTTAAATAATTTGTCATACTGTAAAACATTTGTTACAGTGACCTACTTAATGACAAGATATATTTCTTACTTACTTCCCACTTTTTCAAAATATTTGATTTTTATATCATATCTTAGGTTATAATTAGGTTAGGTTATTTAATACATTATTAGTTTATCACTTAAATTTATATTTTTTTATAATAGCAACAAATGAGAATTCCAGAACGAGTAAACGAAGAACAACAAGATGAGGACACTGACGAGGAAGAAATACATTTGCAAGAGTTGGAAAAAGTAGCAGCACGAGCTAGAGATTTAGAACGGATAGTGGTGCCAGAGCAAGACCGCATTATTGAACAAGCCACCCAAGCTTTAAATATTTGTGATGTATATCGGCAAAAAAACACTCTTCGCCCTATGACTTCTAATCAATTTTCGCCTGAGCATATACACGCTGAACGACTTTTATTGATAGCAGGTAAATATCTGGTTATGACTAGTTTAAAATTTCCAACGTTTAGGTGTTTTTAGAACAAAAATTATCTTAAAACATCAAAAATGTTTGTTCAAGTTATTTTTATAACACTAAAAATTGTATTATAAGAATTTTTATAGCTTATAGTAATAAAGTTATTTATAAATATTTTTGAAAATGTTGTCTTACAATTAAATAATAATTAAATCTGCATACAATTTAATAGTTTTAAACGATGCAGTGCAATTTTGACAAATACTGCAATCCATCTTAACTTTAAAATACCTAATTAATAAAAAAAAAAAAATGTTATTGCACTTGTTTTTAGTATTGCTGTCATCTAGTTCCAATATATACATTTTTAGTTTGTACTAAAATAGAATATGATAATATTTTGATGTTAAGATTGCAAGCTAGTTTTGATAAATATAACATTTTTTAATATTTACATCAATATTCTAATATTTATGAGTGTGCTATTATTTATAAATACATTAGTAGAAAATAAGTTATTAAGCATTCAATTGGTATTTTTTTATAGGTTTGAGACGAACGGATGCAGTTCGTGAGGCACAACGGCTTCGTGTTGAACGCACATTGTTACCAGGTGGAATCATGGGGGAAAGATCTACATACTTGAATGCTCATGGTGATGGTAAAACACTTGTTATTCATAGTCTGCGTGTTCCCATTTTATCATCTTTGAATGGTGGTGGAAACCATAATAAGATAAAACATAATTCAGGCGAAGGATTAGAAAACCTGACTAGATGGCCAGGAGGGTATAGGTATTTTGTGTGCGCCATTAGAGCGGTGGCTACAGTTCACCGACCTCCAGTGACTGCTGCTTCTCGACCAGCTGATGCAGTTGAAGAATCAGTGCTCCGATTTTCCAATGATGCTACCATCTGTCGTAATACTGATGAAAGTAATTATGGATATGTTGAGTTCATTACTAAAAAAAGAGTCAAAAACTCTGGTGGTCGAAAATGTCCAGCTCCAACCGAATCAGAGGGTGCTCCTATAATGATCCATGGGTTGGATGACAGAGGATGGAAAATCACTGTTGAGCTATATGGTATATCCCCAACAGGCACTGGAGAGTATGATCACCACAATAGTGGTCATAATGTCAAGGAACATGATGGCCATGAAAATAAGAGTGTGCTGGTCAGTATGTTGCAGTAATTTTGTTTGTACTGTGTATCACTATCACTATTATCTATATTCTAATAGTCATAAATACTGTATTTTAATTTATCATATTTTATTAACCCTATGCAATACTGATACATTTTAAATAATTTTAGATAATACTGATAGAAGCTAGAAACAAATATTTTAGTTGATATTTATATAAAATAAATACTTTTTGATTTTAATGTATATTCTTATTTATAAAATAGGACAAGTTATGGTCTACAGTTACTACGCCAAGTAAGGAACCCAAAAAACACCATGGTTCAACAGCAACAGCATGTATTGAATCGCCTGGTGGACCAATGGCGGTTCGGAATACAGTGTTTCGACAACTCGGTTACTTTGTCTTTTCTGATGGTCAGGTTGATCGGAAGCAGTTTACTTTGAATAAGGTTTTAACTTAATTTATTATGTTAGTCTATGATAATTAATTTTGTTATTCTATACATAGGTCCATCAATCTGGTGGTATTTCAAGTAGTTCAAAAGTTAATACAAATGCTGCTGTGGAAGAAACAGTCCGTGTGCGCATGTGCCTTCTAGAGGAAGGAGAGCAATATACTTATGAAGATGATATGGGTGGAATTAATTTGGACAACAAATCTTCGGAATCCAATTTATACGCTGCTAGTGGAATTAAAGTTATGGCACAAAAATCATTGAAGTTCCCATCTGAGTGCAAACGATTGGAAGGATTTTTAACACTTTTTGACGACCATGAGTTGCGTACACACAATTTTGAGCGGGAGGGTCAGTGGAAACGTCGTGCAGATATTGGTAATTGCACTAAAGGTGGTACTACTTCGTGGCGTCGTCTTTGGTTTCGGGCTGAAATAATTGATATGAATCAACAAAAATCTATAAATGACAGTGACAAACCACAAGAACAGCAAAACGGCAACAATTTTATGCAGCAAACCATAGTATTACGCTATTGGATGTATCCAGAGTATGCTGAACAAGAACGAGAAGTACGTATAATTATGTATTTATTATATTATACCCTTAATTATAATTTTAAAAAGTTGATTTTTAAGGAAATAAACATTCCTATTTATATTAATTATCACATTAAGTGAATACCATATAGTTGCCTTTTAAAAGATTTTATTCAGGTAATTTTAATGAATTATTGAGAAATGCTAAAGTTTTTCATTTTAAATCCTAATTTAAGATAACTTACAAAAAAAGGTCCTATTTAATAAGTGTGTATCATTGTTGGTTATTACATGATTAAAGGATTATATTAAAATTATGGCATAGCAAGTATTATCTTTGTAATAGCTATAACTGTAAATTGAATAGTTATGTTTCACCTGAAACAATTTTTACTCACAATGAGTGTTTAATATCCTCTTAAAAATCAAAAATTGTAATCATAAAAAACATTTCTATTCTCACTATATTATTATACCTAACTTAACCTTTAGATCCTAAAGGTTAAGTTCTATTTTTTAGATTTTTTTTTAGACACTTGATTACCTTATAGTGTGACAGTAGTGATAAATATTTATTTCTCACAATGTTTTTACAGCCTCTAGGTAGCATAGATTTGAACTGCTGTCTGCCACCACCCCCAACTAAAGAAGAAAATACAACTACTGCACCAGGTCAACAACTAAAACATAAACAGAAACCAATCTCTGCTGCTCCAGCTCTTCCAGACCTATGCACCCGGCCAAATACTCTGCGTTTGATTTTGTATAATGTTGATGCTGAATGTGATAGCTTAAATGATGGAGATCGTGATGATGAAAATACTCATGAAGTGTTACTATTGGCTGCCGACACAGCAGATGAACGACGTGAATGGTGTGAAACTATAAATGCAGCAGTAAATGCTATTAGCGGACACCGTGAACAGATCAGATTAGCTATGGCTACTCAGTTGAAGAAAAAACAATACAATACTGAAAAGGAACAACAACAATTACGAAAACAAATTGAACAACGTACTGGTGCTTGGCCTACTACATCAAGTGGTACTCGTCAACAATATGGCAAAAAAAAGAAGTTCTACAAATAATCAATTACTTCAAAATGTTTTATATATCTTGTTTCATTTTAGGTATCTTATTATTCATTATATATTATTATTATTATTATTATTATTATTATTATCATTTATTATTATTATTTCGTTTGTTTTTTTTATAATACAATTGAATATTGCATAGAAGAAGTTATACTTGAATTTTTTAAATTCAGCTTGTCATAATATATTTTTAGTTTTGTAGAATTTTTTTATTGTAATTTGAAGTAATGATTTCAATACAAACTATAATATTAACAATATTTTAATTTACAACTATGATTTTGTTCTATGTTATTATATTATCATTTATTAGTACACAAATCGTTGTAGAATTATTATTATTTTTGTGTATTTGATGCACGGTGTAAGATGTGAATTTATACTTATCTTATTTTATATACATTAAACATATTAATAATTTAAATATTTGATTGTGTTGAAGCTATTATTTAGGAATTAATTCCAAGTTTAATTAAGGTATTGAAAAAATAATTAAAATATAATACTAAACATTATTTAGCATAAACTCGAAAATACAGTAAAACTAAACTCATAAAGTATAGTACTCAATTATTGCCTTGGATATTTATACAATTAATACTTATTCTAAATTCATTGGCTATGATAAGTAGAGGTTGGTATACCTGGAAAAAATATTTCAACTAATTCTAAGATATACATCATTATATGTATATTCTAGTAATTCTACTTTATAAACTAACAACAAATCTGTTGAATTTTTGATACATTGTTTTTATGTTTAAAATAAATAAATGTTAAATAATAACATCGATAGCAGTTATACCTATTAAGTAAAACATATTTATACTTTTTATAATGTTCAACAAATTACAAAATCTATTTCATGTCATAGTTGAAATTGTTTCTAAATATCTTTAAGTGATAAATATTCAACTTTTGAGACTTTGTATAGTTTGGTTCAGTGTTTTTGAATATAGGTACAACATATTATATATAATATGTATGTAGAACTATAGGGTAGTAGATCATTTGTTGTCTCTAATTTTATTACATACATAATATATATTTTGTTTCAGTTTAGAACCATTTGATTAGGGTTTTTTCAAAATATTGTAATTTTTCATTTTTACAGTAGAGAATTTATCTCTATAATTCATTATTAATCTAAAACGGTTCTATCAGATGTGCATTAATTTTTTATGTAGGAACTGAGAATGAATTTTAAGAAATTAAAATTATAGTTTTTAAAATGTATATCATACAAAAATATTTAGTCGAGTTATTGAAAAACTGCATTAAATTTTTATAGCTTAAAAATCATTTAAAAATGATCTTTTATATGCATATAATAAACAATAAGCTGAATAGTTGATTGTTAATAGATATCATGTAGAATTTTAATAGTTTTAGTTCACACGAAACTTTTTTTATTTCTGAGCCATGATTATACAATTTTTTTTTAAATTGCACTAATTAAGATCAGAAGTTACTTAATAAGCTGGTGTAAGATTATGGTTTTCTCTGCGTATTTATTATTATTATTATTTTATGAAACATTTTATTATAACAAATTTATTTTGTAATAGCAGTCGGGTATAAAGCGATTTTATAACTTCGAATTACAACTAAGCCGACGCTCACACGCACGCTGAGTCGTCAGATCCTATCATCTCGTATATTAAACGAACCGACGGGACTTAAACGAAGTTTTACGTGGAGAGGGAGCTATATCACCGCTGAAACAAGAACCCCATCGGCAAAACATGGGATTGATCGATTTCACTGGTTAATAAATTAAATTGAGCGCGGGGTGGAAAGGCCGTGCCTAGAGCACTGCACGAAAATATAGTAACTTATGGCAACCGTTGCCACACAACTGTATATTTTTTTTTTACCTACCGTTGTATTTGTACCAACGAGGAACATGAGAAATATTTTATAGTGGTTTTCATCACATCGGTGGCGTAATATAAACAAATGTAAATTGAATATTTTTGAGATATACAGATACATATTTAATGGCTTTTACAAGTATAATCCTGAGTTTAATAAAAGCGTGTTCAAATTCTATCATGCAATTATACTTGTACTTACAAGTTTCAATACAACAGTGTATGATGATTTACGGATCTGAGTATTTAAGTGCAATCTTAGTGTAAAATTATCACCGTTTCACCCTCCCTGACCTGTAACACGAAGTCAGAAGCATTTATTTTATTATTCTGTGATAACATAATATACAGAGTACAGGAGTGTTCTAAATCTTTTTTGTATATGGTTATTTTTACAAATTTATTATACGTTACTTTCTAAAAGTGTATACAAATAAAAAAGAAAAGTTTATTGATCAATAAATATATTTATAAATATATTTATTCATCAATTAATTCATTTATTAAATCATTTCATTAATTCTTCATTTAGTATACCTACATAATATTTATGAAAATAAATTTGAAATTTTGTTTCGGATGAACATATTACATTTTTTTCTATTGAGAAATGGCCAGGTGATGTATTATTCAGTACAAATTCTCCGTAGTAATATAAAACATTGTGTTCGTGATTGTTGCACCCTCTTTGTGATTTCAGCGACCAGCCGGTTTTATTGATTTTACACAGACGTGCACCCCATCTCTCTCGAGGCTGCGTGGTATCCTAGCGACAGCTGCTGCAGCTGCCGGCGAGGGTAGCTGCAGCTGCCGGCGAGGGTAGCAGCAGCTGCCTACGAAGGTAACACCCTTGTTGGTAAAAGTAATCTTGCACACTGCATTCTCTACGTTCAGTGTTGAATTTCGGAATGTTGATAATAAAGGAACTTGGGTTTCAATTAATTACTTCATGAAAAGGACGTTATTAATATTAGGTATTTTATTACATCTGTATTTTGTAAACAATATTTTTGATTTAATTTTCGTTTAAATTAAAAAGATATATTTAAATTAAACCATTTTTAAATTCGACAAAAATTAACAATTAATACAAAAATAATTATAAAAAGATTTGTAATGTGTTTAGGTATTATGTTGTTTGTTTTTTTATAAATAAAATGAAATGTATTCTATAATATGCTTTAAATATAGAAAATTTACAAAAATGAATCACACGATAAACAAATATAAGTATATAATTAGTTATTTTAGGGTAATATCTCAATTAATCATTTAAATCAATTATTATGATATTATATTATGTAATTTAATGAATAACGGTAGGATTAATCAACTATAAAATTCCTAAATTTACTATCTATTTTCGTAAAAACAGATTAATATTATAATAGCAATAATATTTTATTTCAACTACCTATTAGGGTTTATTTTTATATGATTAAAACTATAATTAACCACAATATATATAGCTTAAAATATCATTATTATTTATTACTTATATGTAGGAAGTAAATATCATAATTTTAACTTATTTAAAAATATATTATACTGAGTAGTCAAACCGAGTATTTTATAAAACGATGAAAATACATACAACATTCATCGAATACCCTCCGACGTAGGCCAGGTGTGTGGCCAGATGCGGCAGGTGCTTGTATCGGAGCCATGGGGGGTAGGTATTCGACGTCGGAATTTAACGCGTTAAAAAAACTAAGCGAATTTGTCTGTAACGTTGCCTAAGCTACTTTTGATAAATTTAATTTGAAATCATATCCTGATAGGTATTTAAGATCTCATCCTCAAAATAAGTCAGATTAAACGCGGTATACATACCCATTATAAAATATACAGTTTTACTGAAGTGATGGATTGGAGGCAATGTAATATTTTACTCAACTTAAATTGAAAAACTAAAAAAAAAAAATTATATTAAACTTAAAATACCTCGATTTTATTTTGTAAATATATTTTGATTGTTTATGTTCTTATTACATGATTGGATATATAAATTTATCATGATTTCATTATAATAATATAATTTCCGGTAGGTAATATTTACAAAATGTATTTTACTTTGATCCATTATAATTATTATATTATTGGTTTGAAATTTAAAAAGAAACCGTTTCTGATAAAAGACATAATCTCAACTTTATTTGGATTTAGTAAATAATAATATTATTGAATTTTACGGCACTTACCTATGCACGCATGCGTGAGGAATATTATTAGTTATTACAACCCGATAGTTTAAATACGACAACGAATTTATTGTTTATTGTGTTCATTTACTGTTTACTTATTGACTAGTGAAAGAAAAAAGTAAGTATTGTTATATTGTAGTAATCCATATTATGTATACGGTTATTTTATTAGTCAGTGGTCGTAATTTTTTTTACAATTTTATTATATAAACCTGCAGATTTCATAGAAAATAAGAATTTATTGCTTACTAAAGTTTTGTATAAACTTGCTCCAGACAGGAATATCTCGATAAGTCATTGAAAAGTGTGTCCATTTAAGTATATTATCAAATATTAATAACTATCATGATTAGATATTTTGAAATTGTATCTCTTATTACGTTTATTCTATTGACTATTGTTATTTAAGTGTTATTTTACTAATTACTTTAGATATATATATATATTATCAACACTAGGTCGGATAAAGTAATACGATAAGTAATTATATTACGATATATATATTCGACGAATATAATATTGTTCAAATAAAATATAATACCTATAACTACTTAATACTTATAGATAAAGCCATGCATTGATGCATAACATGAACGTAATATTATACTAAAACGATTTAGACGGGTTCATTAATCAGTCGACTATAATATATTATTATGTTGTTCAAATTAATTGGTATCGATTTCGTTTAGTTTACAGAGAAAATTAATACCCGGGCAAGACGTGTCGCGTACGTGCTAGTTTGATTGTTTGCCGAGTAACAGCGCCGTGTTGTCGGCGACAGCGGTTCGAAGACAATGAACATTGGTTGACATCGATTTAATTAATTAAAATATCATAGTTGAACACGTGTTTCGATTGACGTCACCGAAATTTCGTGATGAAAGTACGACATATTGTACACAACACATTATATATTTGTGATTTTACTCAACTGTAGAATAAAATTTAATCGCAGAGGCGCTGCACAGTACCTATATAACGGACAGTCGAATAATATAAAACCAATCGGCAATCAAACTGTTGCGATTTTGACGGGAAAACGTACATAAATGTCGAAAAAAGCGTATAGAGCGAATTACGATTGACAACCCGTTAACTCCCCGTTGACAAAATAATATTATTATAAAAGATTTGACTGATGATAGCTCATTCTCGACCGGACGTTATCCGAACTATATAGA
>VUJU01002396.1:17823-37864 GCA_009835225.1 Aphis craccivora
TTCTGTTTAATGCACAATAGCTGTAATGGTTTAATTTAAAGTTTACTTAATTTGAAAATTAAGAAATATTAATCTGTTCTTTCTTTCTTTAAAACCATTATATACCATTGTATTAAGCAAATACATTAAACATGCAGTTTTTAGTTTAAATCACATTTATAGATATTAAGATAATATAACGTACAAAATATTAAAATGTTTAAATAAATGTGAATTTAACGTTTTACTTAATGTATTATTTTCTGAAAAATTACTCGAGAGTGAGTTCTATATTCTGTAATATTTGTAAGTACCAAAATCCAAAATATTATTTTTGTAGTGGCGTATACCGATATACCTATACTAGCTATAAAAGAACTAGCTAAATATATAGCCAAAGCCAAATGTTAAAAGACAATTATTGTATACTCAATAATCTTTAAAAATTTCACTTCTTAGCAATATAATTTAGTTATATACATATATATACATATATATATATATATTACATTACTTATGTAATTTAATTAAATAGGAAAAACAAGTTCAAAAAGAAAATGATTCACTATTTACTAAATTTGGATTAGCAATAGTAATTAATTTACAACTTAGAAAGTATAGAAATAATTACATATTAATAGCTATATAATATTCAATTATGTAGTAAGAAACAATTGCTAATAATTATAGATTAATAATAACTACCTTATATAATATATTATTATATTAATATTTATAGCTATACAGTAATAATAACATGAACGCAATTATGTTCGAATAAAATAGTGCTTCCTCGGGAAATTACCCCCTCCCCCTCCTGTTAACTAGTTACCCTTAAATATATATCATATTCCTATGCTGCATACAAATAATTTACTTTATAATAGGCGGTAGGCATATTATTTATATTACTTTACATACATTATATTATATTATATTATATCCATACATTAATATAGAACTGCAGATTTATATAACAATATTAGGTATAGCAGTTGTTTTGGAGATATTATAGTGTAGCACATATTACAGTATGTACAGGCTGTAGCCGTCGTTTTTTCTCATCTAAGAGGTGTATTTTTACATTTAATTTACATTGATAAAGATTAAAGAACGTTTAAAATTATTTATTATTAATAACTTTGGAGTCTATTTTCAGCTTATATTTTATGACGGCGCACCATCTTTTTTTTTTTTTTGTAAACATTAACCTCTGAAGAGTGGTACGAGAAATTTAATAATGACCATAGGTGGTTTCGATTGGCTTCAAAGTGTACATTATTTATAAACAATATTATTATGAAATAGGTAGTGGGTCAGCTATTTATTATTTTTAAAACGTAGACGTCCTACGATTTACCTGTCGGCTGACTGGTCACGGAACACCAAAACATGTTTATTTCCGCGTAATCTGTTCCGATGAAAATGTCAGTAAATAAAATGCATAATAATAATATTAGTAAGAACCGGTGCGTTCGTACCAATTTTAAGTTTAAACGTATAGTGTACACCGGCTAGATTTGTCGTCGGCTACACTCAAGTCTCCCGCGCTAGCGTCTAATAATAGTTAACTGCGGCGACAAGCTACGACCGCCGGACACCGCCGTTGTCGAAACATGAGATACCGCCGCCGCGAGTTTATAATTAATCGCATTTGCGTGTTCCGTGAATATAATTATTTTTTTTATAATAATATAATACGTTATTTTGTGAATTATTTTAAACAGTATTATTATACGCACGCGTGGGGACAGATATATGTAAATATGAGGACCGAAAAAAACCAAAAAAGTAGGCCTTTCCTATAACTTTATGAGTATTGGTATACAAAAGATCTATTTTAATATTATGGTTAAAAAATAAGTAGAGGTACTGCACCAAAACTTATTAAAATGTATAGATACAGTTATCTTAATTTCTTTTTTTTTTTTAGTTATATTGTAGAAAGTTTAACTATATACGTGTATAAGTGCGTTATAACTAAGGATTATACTTATATGCACTAAAATTGTTCGAAATATGCATTCATTTGAAAATATACTTACTTATACCCAAATACAGTGTTTTGAGTTTTCAAATAGTATTTTAGTCTCACAATTTTTTTTTGATAAGAGTTTGGCCAGTTTGGGTTTAGATTTTGATAAAATTAATTTATTTTGTTGCACTTTTTTTTTGCTCCTAAATGCGATGATAGACTAAAACAATATACACTCTATTATATATTGTAAATTATCGCTTCATTAAGAAACTAAAGCTACAATAAACTCTTTTTTAATTGAATACCGTTCAGAACTATTTTTCAAATGAGACTAGTGCTTATAATTTAATTTAAAAACAAATATCTAGATACAAATAATTAAGACTAAAAACAGCTACGAAATGATAAAATTCGATATTTTTTTTTTACATTTTTCGGTTATTACAATTTGCGCCAATTTTACTAGAATTATGTTCCTCAAGTACGTATTAAGATAAATATTTTTAAATTCAAATATAATCAAAATATATGCGATTGGCAAAAATACTATATGTTTATAAACAAAAGTTTACATTTACCTATTCGAAATTATAAAACAAATACCTATGCAGTAATAATAGCTTAAACCTTAAGATAACTTTTGAATTAAACAAAAATAACCAAAATAGTTATTCTCTGTTTAATATCTAATTTCATCAATATTCTTGTAAAAAGTATTTATGTTTATATCTATTTTAGGTTCTGAGCGGAGTGATGAATGTTGATATTTACAATAATGTATATTTTTTTAATTTTTTTTTTTTGTTTGTTTGTCATACTCAGTAAAAATACTTAGATTATCAACTTCAATATGTTTTTTGGTAAGTTGTAGGAAAAATTGTTGGGGAGGGGGAGGGGTAAAAGAATTTAATTAAAAGTAGTTTAACCACCAAGGCCGTAACTGAAAAAAAATTTCGGAGGGGGGGCTCCAAATTTTTTTTAAATATCTAGATAACTGAACACTTACCATTTTTATCTATAATTTATGTTAAATATTTCTACTTTTAAAAATTTCGTGGGGGTCAAGACCCCTGGACCCCCTCAATTACGGCCTTGATAATCACTATATTTTACAATTTTGCATAATATGGTAATTTCGTTTTCAAAATATTTTAATTCATTTTGAACTGTTTATAGCTGTTACCTATAGCAGTTTTTTTTCCACAAATTTCGATAAAAATGTATTCGTTTGGCATAAAAGTACAAATACCTTAGGTTTATTATAAGTTGTTATTAATTTTATTTAAAAATATTAAAGATTGGGTATCTACGTAGCCATAATTCATTGATGAGTTTTAATAAAATCATGAACATTTTCAAATTATTTTGTAATTAAAAATTATGTGAATGTATAATATGCGATTTATATTGATCATTATTTAAAATTATAAAACCACGTTAAGTAATGTACCTATCATTTTAGCGCTATTTAATTATAATTACGTTTTAATTCGATACCCACATATTATATTATGCCGAGTTTATTATAATATACACATATCAGTACAGTTGAATGGTGTGCAATGTGAATAGGTTCGAAGTACTTATACATAGTTAAAAATTAGTTTTTGACAATAACATTGCCTACAGGAAGTTAATAATGATACACGTAATAGTCAATAGACTAATAGCAAAAAGTTTCAAGTCCCCGAGCATAATATTTTTAAAATTATACAAAAATAAAATTATTTTCCTTATTTTTTAACTTAAAATGTTTGTAAAAAGAAAACCTTATATAAGTATTTTTGATATTTTTAAAATGCTGTCAAAAAACTTATTAAAAACCTTGTATTAAAAGTTATAATGCCTTATTAGTGAAATTAAAATATATAAGTATACCTAAGAAGTTATAATTACCTAAAAAATATTTTTTAAATTTTCCCGAGTTTAACAAATGTTAATATTTGAACATTTTGAACTTAAACGGCTAAAAAATTTGAAAATTTCAATAAATAGTTTGGAATTTATCTAAACATTAAAAAAAATTATTATAAATTATAAAGAAAATAATTAATTTAAGATTTAAATAATAGTGAAATTAAAAATTTTTGAATTATACTAGAAGGTTAAAAATAATTATGGTTTGTAACTTACCTTTAAATATCCAATGTTGTCAACATAATATATTATAATATAATAATATAATATTTACTTAATAATATATTATATTATTAAGTAAAAAAATTATGGAAAAATATTTTGCTAACATTTTTTTTTAACTCCAGTAATAAATCTGACGAGAGAATTTGCCCTATATTTAAAGTTTGAAGTATTAAAATTTAAAGTGACAAAATTAATTATGAGTTACAAAATAGTTTAGAAATCCTCGTGGTTCTTATATGACATATTATAATTAAAATTTTAATTTTTAATATTTATAAAAACTCGTAAAAATGTGTTTTCATTTTTTAATTGCCGTATAAATAACATAACGAATCATGTATTAAATGTTAAAGCTTTTTACTGATAAAAAAAATAGATCAACATGAATCTAAAATTTTTTTTAAATTTTTTTATAATATATAGCTCAAGAAAGTCAAACTATTTTTAAAACCAAACTTACCAAACAACATGCAGACAAATTCAATCCTAATAACTAGTAGAATTTTCAAGTATTTGTAACTATCTATAGTAAGATACTACTTAAATATTTTGTTTTTGTTTTTATTTTTCCCGATTTAAATTTGAAAGAAAGTTATTTACTTTTATCCAAGTACCAATACTAGTTCCTATTTTTTACTAGATATTATACAAGCCATCCTCAAAGTTAAAGATTGAATGATTTCTACTGCTCTTAAAGTTGATTTATGATCATATGTAGTAAGTACTATAATATAGGTTTTATAATTTTTTGATTTATAAACTATTTTAGTTTCTTAATAATAATAATAATAATAAATATTAATACATACTAGATTGAAATTTTTGTTTACGAATAAAATGTTATTCAAAAAAAATAAATTATTTCTATGTGTTTATATGTTTGTAATTTCACAACAGAACTTTTTTTAAAATTGAATACGTTTCATTTAAATATTTAATAATAAATTTTTTATGGGTATTTAAAATCTGACATTAAAAACCATATAATGCCAAGTATATCTTTCTTTTTTAACAATGAGCAATTAATAAAGACTGAACTTAAATAGAATAATGCTTATTAATGCAACTTTTTATGTTGCCATATTATGTTATATAACTTATATGCATAATGCTTTAAAGCATATACCTACTAAGTTAAAGAAATGTGGTCATAAAATAATTAACTTATAACAGATCTATGCAGTAGGTATAAACGTAAGATAGGTACTAATCATTTTGTAGTAAGAAATTATAGGTACTATAATAATAGGTTTTACTTTTTACTATTTAATGTTAGTAATCACAATTAATTGAAGTTTAAAAACTTGTTTTTTCTTGGATTTTCACAAAACATTCCGTGTATAAATTATATGGATAAAAAATAATAATAAATTGATAATTTTTTTTTTTAATTTCTTTAATATACTTGACTTAAATAAAAAACCATGACTAGAAGTCTTAACAAATGTGTTTCAAAATGAAGTAAACTTTCTTTATTTTTTAGTAAAAGATTACCTTATACATAATAATTATGTATTATACTTTATAGTAGTTTCTGTTAAAGTATTATTATTTTATATAACGAGTGTATGTAATGTTAAATTTATTACTATTTAAATAGTAGGTACCAAGTTATAAAATGAAAAGTTTTGTTTTGCTTAATTTTTTAGCAGGTGATAGATTTCAAATTTGATAACGTATCCGTCGTCTAGATTGAATTAAATAGATAGCAATTATTTTCAGAGGATTTGTTGGAATAAAATCGTATTATTTCAGAATTTTGATTCCGAACGAAAATCGTGTCAAGATAAACTGACTAGAATTTAATGTAAGACCATTGAGATGTCTTATAGACTTTAAGTTTTAACATTATATAATAATATCACATTATCACAGTAGGTATTAAGGTATAGAATTGTTTATTGAACCATTCGAATCTTATATTATAATCTATACAGGCACAACAAACAACGAACGTCTCGATCCAAATATGATACATCGGTACTATAATAATACGTAGTTCTGCTTATTCGTTCGACAACGAGAATCGTAAGTTCTATGCACATAGATGGCAGCCACCCAGTTTGTCCAGACAAACATATTGTTGGCAAGATGTTGCGATCTCTCGCGGAGCCGACTAAACGTCATGCCCACGCGGTAAACGGCTCCATACACGATCGCCTTTTATTTCTACTAAATTTCAAGCTAGAATAGGTGGACACCAACACGTTTGGATTACGGTCATCTATTCACTATTGTAATACAAATATTATATAAGCAAGATTTTCGCGAATAGAGAACATTGATTTATTGTCATCTAGCTATCACCTATTCACTTGCGCGGTTTACAAAGCAGGTTATGAAACCTTATTATTAGCAAAGTTTCTAGACACTTTAAGCTTAAATAATTGAGCAATTTGGATGATTAAAATCAGGACGGGCTGTTATATAATTCAATGCACTTTAAAATTGTTAAATATGCATAAATAATAACAAATTTAAATCTTAAAACATTCAAAAACCGTTGAATTACTCAATTAAAAAAAAAAAAAAAACAATTATAAGTACTAAGTAAAAAATATTATAAACAAATCATTTGAGATTTATGCTACTATATAGTATACACAATTTAACTGTTTATAGAGTACTCGCTTTATTACTATTTGTTTATGTTAAAAAATAACGATCGCATACTTTTAAAGCAGAACGCAATATTATTATTATTTAATCGGAATTTGTAATTATTTATTGTTTTTGCAAAATTAAAGTGAAATTATTAATAACTGCACCAATGTTCACAAGTAGTCGAACTCATTCAATTTCATAAACCAATTATTATTATTATTTCTATAACTATATACAGGCAGTAGGTACTATAATTTAAGATATTAAATCAGTGATCGCAACCTACATCCATATGGTCATAATGTTATGATATGCAAGGCTGGGAAAGTTAACGATTTTTTTTAACTCGTAAAATTAAGTTGTTTTAAAATAATAAAGTTAAGTTAAAAGTTAGATACTCATATTTTTTTCGTTAATTCGTTAGGTTAGACGTTAAGGGGATTGGAAGCGGCGATTTTCTATCTTTGTCTAACACACGTGTGACATAGGATTATGACATAGACGTATTCTATGTCCAACGTACCGATTGATATAATGAAGCGATAAGAATTATGAAAACAGATATGAATTTGTCATCAAGTCTACTTTATATCGACTTTTCCATATTTTTAATTTTTTGATTTAAACTTCTCCAAAAATTGAAATATATAAATTTTAAATTTTTTTATTTTATTTATAATTTTTAGGATTTTTTGGATACAGTATCAAAAATGTGAGAAAGTCGATCTAAATTAGACTTGACAACAAATTCATATCTATTTTCAAAATTTCTGTCGCTTCATTATAAAAAATATAAATTGGAACGTTGGACATAGAATACGTCTATAATCCTATGTTAGACACAGACAGAAAATCACAGCTTCCAATCCTCTTAAGTTTGAAAAAAAGTAACTTAATTTAGCTTAAAGTTAAAATTTTCTAATTAATTGCAAAATAAAAATAAAATCCAGACACATGATAATGTTTGTTAGATGGTCTTTTTTACGCTCCAGAAAATTACTGGGGAGAGTTAATTAACTTAACGTTTTAACTTTTAATTCGTTAATGCCCAGCCTCTAAGATAATATTATGTATATGTTATAGTATATAATAGTGATGTGTACATTGAATCCAAAGCGCTTATAGGTACACTTAAAACTTGACGACGATCGCCGAGACTGTCGACGGAGGCTTATAAGTCATAATATATATACATACGCGACTATTATATGTATAACCGCGCAAGTGTGTATATAATTAGAAAAACACTGCTCGTCCCTTCGCCCCCTCTATACACTCGCTCAATGACCACCGAAACCTTCTTTCTTCTATCCGAGTCGTTCACTATACGCTGCGCAACAATACTCAGTGCTAGAGTGTGTATTGTGCGGCCCTATACATATACATTTAATGTATATGCGTATATTGCACTCGTGTGTATAAATTAGTTATTATTAGTAAAGTGCGGTGGCGGCGTATTGGCAGCCAGCGGTGGCGGCGGCGGCGGCGGCGGCACGCCCGTCTTAGAACTTTGGCGCTCATTGCCATTGACGTCGTCGGCATTGGATATGTTATAATATTATTAGGTACCTACGCGGCGACACGAATTGACGAATCGTTTCGCAATCGCCACACTGCAGGTCGTGTGTTATTATAATATTGCAAGTCCGTCACCTCGTTCGCGTGCACCGTCGTCCGACGACTACAATAATAGGTAATCAATTAATAGTATACCTAATAATACCCATTTACAACGCTGCAGTGTATATCGTCACATTATTATGTAGGTACGTATTGTTTTCATTATAATTATATTGTTATACTGTCGTAATGTCATCGTCTTCGATCCAACGTCAATATTGTATTACGCGCATTCTCGGTGATTCAATACGTGTTTTATTACCCACGCGCATTTAAAGTTTGATTGTAATAATATTATACCTACCTACTCGCGGTTACATCGTTGTCCTGATATTAATTAATACCTATTGATAATAATGTAATTAATAAACGGTGTTAAGTCCGGTTAACCTAACGCCTGTAATCGGTTTTAATGGACGAACAGCACGACGGTGACCTGTCAAATTGTCTAGAAAAACAATTTACGATAATACAGAGGAATACAATAATAATATACTACACCATTCGAGCCGAAATTTAACATAATATAACAATAATAATATTGATGTTATTGATGATGTACATATATTATTATGAATATATTTATATAATAATATTTATTATATGATATAATGTGAATGTATACGTGCGAGTGTGCGACATTTAGGTAAGAGAAGTCTGGGCAAATTAATAAGTTTTTTTTGGGCTAGTTAAAGTAATAATAAAATTGATTATAATTTTAATTTGATAAATAAAAAACAAAAAAAAAAAAAAATTATAATCAATTTTATTATTACTTTAACTAGCCCCAAAAAAAACTTGTTAATTTGACCAGACTTCTCTTACCTAAATGTCACACACTCGCACGTATACATTCACATTATATCACATAATAAATTTAATTTTTCAAATACTTTAAAGTTTGATAGGTACTTAAGGTACTGGACTGGACACATTATGTAGCTAAAATGAAAGAATTTTTATAAAATTAAAAATCTAATGACAATTTTGTAACCATTAATAAATTACGTGATCGTTTTATAGACACATACCATTACACTGAGTGAAAAAAATTTACGTAATGAACGGACTTATCATGAAATATACGTTATACATTGTTGTCACACTACTTTGATATTTATAACACTATAATATAAAGATTGACTGTATTAATTTAATTTTGGTATATATTAGTCGGTTTATGGATTTTTTTTTAATAATGAAGTACCTACCTATTTACTATACATTGCTGAATATTAATATTTTATAATAATAATTAATTGATTAGTATAAACACTATAATATATTATAATATAGTATAATTTATTACTACAACAGTTATGGAATTTAAAATTTAAAGCAAAGATAAAATTGTATTAGTCGAAATTTCTGAGTGGAGCTCAACATATTTATAAAAATTATAGGTAATATGTAAAAATTATATAAGTAACCATTTTAGCTTCTTATATTTTTTAACTATTGAAATATATTATGTGTACAGATTATTAGTTTTTAATTGTTATAATAATGCATGTTTATAACATGCATAAATACTATAAAACAGTAAAAAGAGATTCATAGTGCTAATCAAAAGATAATATTCTAAAATATAAATCAAAAATAGTATTGAGTAGGTATAGCAAAATGCATAATAACATTAAATATAGGTATATATATATATAAGTTTAAGTCACACGAATATTGTTTTTAAATTATAACAAAATAATTAAAATATCATTATTTATCATTTAAACAAGTCTAAATTGGAACTTAAAATGTCTATAAAAATTAATTGTCCTTTATATATTCCTTTTCAATATAAACTACCTTCTTATGAAAAATCTTGTATATTAAACTTTCAAAACTTAGACACAAAGAAAAGATTTTATTATTTTTTTTCGACGAAATTCGTTATATTTTTAATATTTTTATATAGATACAAAACAACTTTTGTATTAAATTTTCATAAATTTAGGCCCTGCGAATAATTTTTTATCGGTATTATAAAAAAAAAAAATAAATAAAAAATTTCAAGTCTACAAATAATTCAGAAAGAGGTTGAAATGCATATTTGAAATTTTTAACATTTTATCGTAGATAATATAAACATGTACAAATTTCAAGTGTCTACAGTTAGTTACATAAATAAAACAAAATCGACATTGTTAAAAATTGAATTTGCGTAAAACTTCCTACTTTTTGTTTGTTTTTTCCCATTATAAGAATAAATACCAGGCATTTTTAAATTTGACTTATTATTACGAGCTACTAGCTAGAATCAATTTTATAACCAAAATCAAATCCATTTTCAAAAATCGAAGCATATCATTGACAACTTATCTTGTACTTATCCACAAAAAAAGAACTCATCATGATAAAAAATTCAGTGCTCAGTATTATAGAATCAAAAAATCACTATTATAATATTACAATATTATGTATTTGCAAGTACATTCAATTACAATAGTGCATATATGCCAATAGATTATCATTCGTATCTTTATAATTCGTTTCACAAAATAAGTATATCGTTTATAATTCAATTAATAATACAGTTAAAAAATTCAGTCATTTTTTTTTTTTTAAGAAATATTGGAAAACTCCAATATATATGACTTTTATGAACTGTATGTAGAATAAATTATCTGCTCTCTTATTTAGGTTATTATCTGAGTTAATTTCTATACTATATTTAGTGTAAATTTGGAACTTTAAAAAAATTTAATTACATTAATTATTTTATATATATATAAAAAAACATTATCTTGTTATATCTACTTTACAGTTTAAAAACTTAAAATAGCAATAATTTTGCTTGTAAAATGTATACACACATTGTGTAAGTAATAACGAGTTGGCAGCAGTATTCAAAGAGCCTCATATCTTAATAAATACCTAACAATATCGAGCAATAACTAATAAGTTGTATTGCTGCTATAATTTTTTATTTTATTTTAGTCTTACATGTGTAAAATATCAACAACAAGTTCATAGAAAGCAGCGGATAATACAACAATGTAATGAATGATTGACAAGTGATTTTGGAGCCAAAAAATCAATTGTAACAAAAATATAAAAAAAATAATGTTTTTAGTGATCACAACATTTTTACCAACCTAAAATATTTAGATTGTAGATTATTAACTGCAATTATTTTTTTTCCCCATAAAAATATTAACATGACGCTTTGGGAAATTAAGTTAATTTAAAAAATATGATTATCGCTGTCCTGATACCTAAACCTTTATCTGATACTATAATACATTATAACTAAGAGAAAATGTATTTCACAACATATCAACTGTTATTTTAATATATTTATTTTTGTACCCACAGAAGTGACAATTACCGCCAACCTATCACTACGGCTAAGGTCAACGACGAACCGACCGAAGCCACCACGGGCGGTGCTGTCGCGGAGGCGGCAACACCACTGACGGCGGCACAAGTGGTCAAAACTGTTGTCGGTGCCGGCGGCGTCACAGTCTCAGAAACCACCACAGAAACTTCCACAGAAACCGCCACAGAGGAAGTAAACAATATGGAAGTACAAATTGACGACGAGATCGACGAAGACGACGGCGAACAGTACTCGCCGTATTCACTGTCGTCGGCGGAAGACGAAAATAGCAACGGCATTGACGGTAGCCGTCAGGTCACCGTCATGAAAACGGCGTGCAGCAAAGGCGACGTTGACTGCAATAACGACTTCAAAACTCAGAGCAAGGACCACAGTTGTAGCGGTGATGCGGCGGACTCGACCACTTCGCCACCTCCAGACGTCATAATGCACCACAACAACCACGACATCATCAAGCGGAAAAATTCACGACGAAGCCGTCGAAAACGCCGGTCATCCTCCGCCGCCGCGGCCGTTAGCGATCCAGACGTCCAGATGACGCCCACGATCGGTACGGTTGGTGAAGAGGAATCGCTGGAACCGTCCCCATCACTGCCGTTAGCAGCGCAGATGAACGTGACGAGTACCATCATCGACACTACTAATATAGACAACACCAATATAAAAGACTGCGACGACGACGTCACTGCTAAAATCGTCGGCATCAATACCGCTGATGCTGGTACGATGGTCGTCGAAACTACCTCCACCAACGATGACAGCGAACGACAGTCCACGGCGACGACTACACTGCAATCACAACAGGTAGGGTTATGGCCCGATCGTGGCTCAATCTTATCTTCGCCGTAGGTTTTCCCTTATAATAATACGTTTTTTTTCTATCTCTACAACAGCAGCAACAGGAACCGCCATCACCGATCTTGGCCGCCACACATAATGGGATGGAAAGAATGGCGGCCACTGTAGCAGCAGTCCAGGACGTGGAGAGTAGGTTGCTGGACGACTTCGAGTGGAAGCTTAGCGAGGTACATCGGCATTGGAAACAGCGTCTGTTAGAGCACGAACAAAAGCTGGCCGCCGATATGGAAACGAAGCAGCGCAAGCTGCACGCAGATATGGAACGGCAGACGATGGAGCTCGCCGAAGAAATGATGAAACGCGAGCAGAGGATGGCCGAGGAGATGGTGGAACACGAGCGGCACCTCAAGAGCGTGTTATTAAAACGGGAAAGGGACCTAGAGGAACGAACGGCCGCGGAGGTGGCCGAACTTAAGAGAGAGTTCGAAGTGATGACCAAGGCCCAACTGGACGAACGGAAACAGTCGATAATGGCCGAGGCGGAGGCAAAGGTTGCCAAGCGAGAGAAGGAGGCGGAGGAGGCGATAGCGGCGTTGAAACGAGAGCGTCGGCTGGCCGCGGTGGAGGCTTCGAAACGCGAACGGGATGCCGTGGCGACGGCGCTGGCGGAAGCCGCGAAACGAGAACAACAGATCTTGGCGGACGCGGACAAGCGGGAGCGGGATATCATGGCCGAGGCCGATCGCCGGCAATGGGAAATGGTCGAGTTGGAGGTGGCCAAGGCGGCCAAGCGGGAACGCGAGTTGAAGGCTGAATTTGCGGCCCGGGAAAGGCAACTGGCCGCGGAGTCAGAGGAACGGGAACAGCGCGCTGTAGATGCGGCTGAAAGGCAGGTGCGCCGGCAGTGGCGACAGTGGGAGCGGGATGCAAAGGCTGAGAGTAGGAAAGCGATGGAGGAACAACAGGAGCGGGCCGAGCGTGAGCTAGCCGAGGCGCGTACGGCGTGGGAACGCGACAGAACTGAAAGGATCGCCGCACTGGAATCAAGAGTGAGTATATCATATTTTTTGTATAGTCACTTTAATATTAAAATATTATAATATTATGCAAACCATTGACTAATCGTTATATTATTGTGGTTGGTGTTTAGTGTTTACTGTTTATGCTTGCAATGTTAAAAATGTACTGGACATGACTAATTATATATATATATATATAATATTGTATATAATAATTTCGTTA
This sequence comes from Aphis craccivora, assembly GCA_009835225.1. Classification (NCBI taxonomy): domain Eukaryota; kingdom Metazoa; phylum Arthropoda; class Insecta; order Hemiptera; family Aphididae; genus Aphis; species Aphis craccivora. The sequence goes on from VUJU01002396.1 coordinate 31,527, forward strand.
ACGCAATCACAAATTTTTAAGTAAAAAAAAAAAAAAAAAAAAACTAGAATCACCAGGGATACACGTCGCTCAGTATCAAACGAAATCCATTAGTAACGTTAAATTATTTAATATTATCGTTAGAGTATCTTGAAAGGTTAGGTATAATATTTACATTTTACAATAAAAATTTGATTTTTTGCTAGAATATTGTTCAATATTGCACTTCTCAAAATCGTTATTTATAGAAATATATGATTTGTGGTGTAGGGAAAAAAATACTAAATGTATTGTTTAGTTAAACACAAAGTTGCAATAGTTTATTTCAATACCTAGTTATAATATTTACAATTTTGATAACGACTCAACGGCTATATAGGTAGGTAATAGTTATCGCTACGATTTATTGTTAAAATACGAGTATTAAATATAATTTAAATTTAGGGTGACTAGATTTAATTGTTAATAATATTATGGTAATACGTTTTTAAAAATTATCTTGATAACTATGAAAATATTCCTAAAATGAATACTAATATTTTTTTTGGCATAAAATATTTTACCAAATTCTGTATATAAATCTAATAGCACAGATCGGGTACAATATATAATAAATATAACATTATACATTTTTAAAAATTGAGTAAAATTTATTGCTTTTGTGTATTAATTATACCTCTTTACGTTTAACGTATTACCTATATTATAATTATTGTAATATCAAATTGATTTCGTTTTCTCCCATAGTTCCATTACCTATTGAAAAACATTTAATAAACATTACCTACTAACTTAATATTTTATATCCAATATCTTCATCCAACTTGGCTTGATAACAATTTTACTTTAATGTTTAACATAATAATAATAACGTGGTTGCTATAAATTATTTATATTTCATACTCATGATACGATTCAGAAATCACTATATGTGCTTGATCGTTATGTTAGTAAAAAAAAAAAAAAAAAATGCAATAATAATTTCATGGATGATAAACTATCGACCATACAATTTGGTTAACGATACTTCAACTTTTTATTTTACTCTTTCTATATATTTTTCGCAATCAAAATAGTTTTGTCGTTTGAAAAAAAAATATTAAATAATATAATTTTCAAAAACATGGATACGTTTGCTATATCAAAAAAAAAAAAAATAACTTGGTATTATTCACGTAAATCAATTGCGTGATTGACGAATGAAGTGTAAAATAATATATATATATATATGTCATTGCGCAGTGGACGGAGCGCATGCACGATGCTGTTCAAGCAGAACGAGCTAAGGGAGCGGCGGCAGCGGAAGATCTTCGGCGTACCAATCAGGACGAACAAAAGCGGGCTGTGGCCATTGCCACTGCTGAGGCTGCTGCCGAGGCCTGTCGCAAGGCTCGGGCTGAAGCGGATGCCGAGTTGGTCAAGCTACGCCGAGCTGTAGATACGACGGCGCTGTGGTACGAGGACTTACTTGACGCGGCCCGCGCTGAACGGGATCGGTGCATGGGTGAGTAAAAGATTATAATATTCTGACAGCGAGAAACTGCTATGATCAATAATTATTTTAAAAATATAGTATTAACTGATTTTACTTTGTATATTTGTGTAGAAAGGGCTGATGAAGGGGAACGAAAACAGTCTGCAGCGGAACAGAAACTGTTGGAAGCGGAACGGAAATTGTCGGATGCCGAAAGCGCCAAAACGAAAGCAGAGGAAGAGCTGACAGAAATGACAAAATGGCTAGCAACAGCAGAGAATAATCTGGCCATAGCTAGGAGCGATATCGTCAACTTGAAAAATCTGTTAGTACAGTCAGCCAGTCGGCAGGCAGAAACTGAGAGCAAATTGCAAGCGGCGGAACACAAAATTACCAAAATGGAAAAGAAGTTGGCCGGCTCTGTGGCTGTGAAATCAGTTAATAATCGCCACAATGATGAAGATGACGAGGATGAAGAAGAAGAAGAGAACAACGAGGATGAAGAGGGCGGTGACGGAGACATAGAAAGTGGAGCTACAGGTACAGGCTGTGGTGTGACTGACGAAGATGACATGAATGGCGAGACCGAGCCGAAGAGCTGCTGCGTCCGAGCTGTCAAGTAAGCATACTTATTTACATAATATAATACTACAGTCGAGTGATTTTAGGTGGGCTGGCCTCAATATATTATTTTTTTAATTCTTTCTCTTTTAACTTCGTTCTTAACTATGTTGCGTCAGCCACCCTTCTTTTGATATGCTTTCATAGTGTTCTGCCTTACGCCTTTTTATTAAATAAATCACAATATATACTAATAAAAATGGCTATTTAAAAATTAAAAATTTAAATTTTCTATTTTTGATTTTATCAAATTCGTTAATAATCTTTAGGATCTTGTAATAAAATTGAATTTTCTTTTTTCAGTTTTCAAAATAGTAAAATTATGAAAATACGTAGCAGTCATAGATGTCAGTTACAAGATAATATATGTCTAGAAAGTAGACACTTCTTATAATCCAAACACTTTTTTCCACCGATTTTCATCATACATTTTTTTCCGTGTTGATAATATATGGTTGTTGACTGTTTGTGGATACACGCTTTTCCTAAAAGCACTCGATTATCGATTAATTTTATGTTAATTAATTATTTTTATAGATAGATAATTGTCCATGACACAAAATATGATCAATAAACGACTTTTGGATACACGAAATACGCTGATATATTTGAATTTCATAGTCAGCAGTACTCGTTGTAACTCAATAAAACAACTCTAGTTTTTAATTTTAAAATTAATATGTTGGATGCATTAAAGGATAGGTACGGGTACGCTTATCCATTGGACACACTTCTGATCATTCTTCGAGTTACCTTTCCTCATGACTTATTAATCACAGACTATTTATTTTTTATTTTTATACAATAATTGGCGCCACTCATACACTACATTTAGTGAATTCAATTCTTGTTTTATCCTTTCACATATATTCACCTTAAGATTCTCATCTCTGTTATACTCATCCTATGTTTTGTTTTATTAACCACTGTTCTATACTTTGATCAATACAGTAAGACTGGTATCACAACTGATTGATAAAAATCTATCTTTAAATCTCACGGTATCCTCTTGCTGCACAAAATATTTTATGCTTTTCTCCACTTCGTCCATTCAGATATAATCTTATTTCTGACATCATATTAGAAACCAACATTCTTAAGTACTTCAAATACTTGTTTCTTTTTACTTCTCGCATTAAATCTACCCCTATTTTCTTGTATGTTCTCCTTATTTCCGACATCAAAGTGATAAATAATAATATTAATTATTAATACTAAAAAACAACACAAAAATGAGACAGTTTATGAGTTAACCCTGGTTAGGTAAAACCAATAATATGTTATAAAAAACATACGAATTATCTTCATTTAGTAATATTCCATTAATTTATTATTTAGACCACAAATAAGACGGTATAGAATATGTTAATTATTATATTTTTTTGTTAAATTTAGACATAAAAATTATTTTGAACGATAGTTTACTGAATAGGAGAGCGTACAATACAGTTTAGACTGGTTAGAGTTTGATAATTATGGGCCCATCGTAAAGATTGAATTAAAATTGAATATTTCTATAGTACCTATATAGGCTTGAAGTTTAATTTTATTATGTATGTATGTGGAAGGTAATCTAAAGTGTGATAAAAGTAAAAACTATCTGATTTCTGATAAGTTACTTGTAGATCTAATTCTATATATAATTTATGCTGTTTATGATCAAATGTTTTACATATCGTATACTTAATTTTAATTACCTATCGATATAATAACTGTACACTGCATAGTGACATAGTGTATCAAAAGTAACATTTGATATTTTATTCAATAGGAGACGAGTGGCACAACTGATCGTGGCACATGGTCAGCGAATGGAAGAACAGCGTGAACGGCATGCGCGGCAGATGCGTCGACAGCTGGAGATGTTAATGGACCAACGCCAACAGCAGCACCATCATCATCAACAAAAGCATGATCAAAACCAGCATCCCCAACAACAACAACAGCAACAACAGCAACAACAGCAGCAGCATCAGCAGCAGCAGCAGCAACAACAACAACAACAACAACAACAACTGCAGCTAAATCAAAATGATCTTGACGAGCGTCATCAGCAGAAAGAACACCAGCAGCAGAAACAGGATGGACAGAACGATCAATGGCAACTCCAGCAGCGAAGGCGTCGACCCCGTGGAGGTGGTGTCGTCGGAACCGAAAAAACTGAAGCAGGCGGCGACCGCACACCACAACCGCATTCATCACCGCCTCCTTCCAACGGCGGCAGCGGAAGTAGCAGCAGTAGCCGGAATAGCCGGCGTCGGAACAAGCAACGTCAACAGCAACAGCAACTGAACCCGAATCCAAACCAGCAGGGACCTCCGCCGCCGCCCAGGCCACCCGGAAGACCAACCGCATGACATACAACAAAAGCCACTGAATTATTATTTTTACTCGTATGATAACTATTTCTATTGCGTGGCATGAGCTCACGTTTGTTTATAATTATTTATTTACGACTGTACCTATTTATTTATAATTAATTATTTGGGTTTTTTATTTTTATTTATTATGACGCGTGTGTTTCAAAAATACTCATTTACTTTTAATACTTTATACTTATTATATCATATAAACATTATAATATTATACTATGTGTACCGTGGCTGTATGAGAAAGTGTAAATCGGCTACAAATGCGTCCCTCAAAGACGACAAATTTGTCAACCCTCACCCTTCAACATCACGTTCCCTTTTCATAATAAAGAACTTTACGCACATCGAATACGATTGAATGTTGTTCACTTCTGATTATTTTTTTGTATCTACACACTACTCTTATTTTATTCAAACAACAACTACGTTACACCCGTGAGTCATATTAAAATAGTTAATATTTCACAAAATATATTAAATAATTGGATGGCTATAATTAGGGTAACCGAAAAATAATACCGTAGGGCGAATGAGAAGGCATTATGGCTGTTAAAAAACGGTAAAGTAATTTATTACTCCTTTATAAGTTTATAACACTGGTCTAACGTATTACACCGAGTAAAACAAGTTATATGATTTTTGTTACCATATAAATACGGTTTCGTTACATTTTAAAATGATATTGATGAGTTTATAGAGATGAACAGTGGTTGTTTAATTGTTTAAATGACGAAGAATCGTTCTCGTGTTTGGTCACGTTAAAAATATTAATAGGTATATTATCGTTTAATGTTTAAATCATCCATTATCATACTTAAGTAACAAATTGGGAAATTCGACGGCAGACAAGCGCTGCCGTCTAAAACAGACTCCGTCGAAGTTTTCATTGTATATAAAATATAAATGCTGTATTATATAATATTCAACCCAGAAAATCGGGAAAATAATTAATTATTCTCACGAGCTTACGATTTTAGACATTTAATAATTTATAACGGTATAATACAATACATAATGATTATTAGTTATTACTATTGTATTATTTTTGTGTAGGTACCCAACCTATACACAAGAGTATAACATAAAACACACAAATATGAGTCTGAACCATAAGGTGATGAGTATAAGCAATATTATAGTCTTGTATCGATGAGTGAATGAAATATAAATAATTTTAATGATACACTTTTTGAAGTGTGAATAAATTTGTTCGGGTAACGATTCACATAGTTAGGGCAGTGTACAATATTTAGACGTAAAGTTTGATAAATGCAATTAATAACGATTTCAACAATCCTCACGATCGTATTCAATTATTTAAACATCATTCTGTTAGACGCTCACGTTTACGAGTTACAAGTTATTGGGAAAGTAATTTTTTTTCTCGAATGAAATAAATAAATAAAAAAAAAATTGCTTTATGCAATTATTGTTATGGCAATTGCAATCGCTTATTGCAACATATTCACTGTGTAGTTTACAAATAATTTTAGGTATATATTATTATTGTAAAACATTTTTTAGATGGTTTTAAGAATCATAAAAAAATCATTTATAACTTTATAAGTAGGTATGTAAAAAAAAAAAAGTCTTATATTTCGTTTATGTCTATAAGCTAAGATAATACACATAGTTATGCCATTATGACTACACGAAGGTTTGAACTGAACGGTTAAGCCTAGTGGTATATATCTATCCGTATACTATATTCACAAGCGACAAATTTCTTTTGGTTTGCCACTCATCGGATTGTCGGTGTCGTGTACGTGTTCAAATAAAAATAATAATGACGCGATTCGAATACCACTCTACAACTATACATAAGAATATTTTCTGATATATAAGAAGATGTCAGCTTATAGATACCTACTATTTGTTTTCTTTCTCTGACT
>VUJU01002397.1:158-19120 GCA_009835225.1 Aphis craccivora
AACCGTCCTACAATATATAGTGATCCACACGGCACCTAATGTACAGCAGAGCGGTACCCACTTGCCCGCGTTTTTGTTATATTAAGTTTATAAAGTTTCTTGTAAAATGAGAAAACTTAAAGTAAAACTTTTTTATAAACCACGCCTACAGTTGTACTATACACTAGATTAATAAAATAAAATGTAAAAATAATAACATCGTTAGGTAGGTACCTACACTTGCTATGGTTTTAATAATTTCATGCAAAAGTACACTGTGCGACGAGCAACAATCAAAATATATTTCCATTTCTGTTTGTTCGAACTTCACGGCGAATATAAATGAATAGGATGATTGGTGTAAATCGTGTTACAATAAGCTAACTGCAGCGATGACAATATCGGTCATGATTCATGTCAGTTGTGGTTGTTGTGGAGTAGGAAAAGGCGTCTAAAGGTTTTTTCACACGGCGACACTCGAATAATTGCCTACGGATGTTTTCGGAGACAATTCGAGTATATCCAGTGTCCCAGTCTACTCGAATTGCCATTTGCCTCCCATAGCGTACTTAGATTATCGATAGTTTTACTTGTACTATCTATTAGGTAAATAGATTTACTTAATGTTCAATTATATTATTTTTGTGAATCATTTCACAGTATCTTAATATAATTCTAATTTTTCATCAACTCACCCTCATATTTACACATTTTTGGTTGTATTAAAATCAATGCAGTTATAGATACACGGTAATATTAATTTTAATCATCAAAAATGGAAACCAAATTTATTAGGTCAGCCACAACAAATAAAACAAATTTTATTAATAATTTAATAAATAAATAAATAAAACACGAATGAAATTTCAAAATTGCAATACTTAAAATCATTGGCTAATAAATTTAAGCCACAAAGCTAAGATACGATGATTCAATATGACAAACTTAAATTTTTATTTTTATTATATATACATTATATACATTATTATTAATAATTATTAATTATTACAGCTGTCAGTCTATTTACTAAAATATTTATAATTTTTTTTAAAAATTTTTTCCCTGGCATTTTTCACATCATATAAATTATTTTATGTATTGACTTTTAATTTTTTTTTTATTATTACTTTTAAGTTAGTCTATTTAATAAAATATTATAATTATATGACGTTATCATTTACTTTTTCAGTTTATTTAATAGGTAGGTATGTATAAGGTTTCCGGGAGGAAGCAATGCGAAAGCAGTCCCCTCCCGGGCGTCGGTTTAACCCGGTAAAAAAAAAAAGGTATGTATAAGGTTATACATAAATTGATTAATTATAGCTTTCGGAGGCGATTTCAGTACAAAAGAGTCACCACTTTTTCGACTACTTAGTACTTGGACAGTGCCGCAACTAGACATCATGAAGTAGGTGTGCAAACCTTAATTTAGGGCTTAAATATAATTTTAACATTTTTAACACATCGATTTGGGGGCCTATATATATATATATATATATATATTACACTGGTTTGGGGGCGATATGCAATGCACACCCGGTAGTTGCGGCACTGTACTTGGAACCTCTGGATCTGCGCCTGCAGGTAGGTCTGTAGATATTTGGATTATTGCCAAGTTTATCAAACCATTTATTATGTCTAATTTTGTTTAATACTTATGTCTAATCACGATTTACGGAAAATACCAACGTGGTCAATTGGTCAACAGTACGATATTTGATTATGCATTTCGGGGCCGGATTGGTCTGGACTGTCAAGAGACTTAGGTATCTTGCCAATCCGGCGCTGATGTCGTTTATCTAGAAAATTTGTAATTTGTACATTTGTTATAGATCACTGATTGTTTAAGGTTTGACATGAACACTGCACTTTCTATTCATTTCTTTAATAATATTTGTTAAAAAAAACTCTTTAGTTATTTGAGCACATTTAAAATTTTTAACGCATATAGGTAGACAGGTAGTCGATGATTTACGGTTGTTTAGGGTATTTAAGTCTTTGCTCTATTAAACAGTAATAATATTTGGCAACAATAAATAATAAAATTTAACGAAGTCGGTATAAATATGTATAATCATGAGACGTAGGTAATTTGTAAATTAAAATGGTCTAAGACTGTGCAGAAAGTAGGTACCTACTAACTAATAGTCAATCCATTATTATAAAATATTTTCTGTCAACAGCAAGCTTGTAATCAGAATGCAGATGGGTAATAAGTAATAACTAATACTAGGTAGGCTTGCTATTTGGTTGTATAAAACTTGAATTTTGAAACACCATAATTTGATCCTATCACATTCCAAAAGGTAAGTACCTATGCAACACCCGTAGACATCAAAATTGTTTCTTACCAATGTCGACCCTCCTGCTCTCCTATAAATGTTGTACTTTTTTTTATTATTATTTTCTACGTTAATAATAGTTTGTACTTTGTAATACAATTAAAGATATCTTTAATCATAGTTTGTAAACATGACACAGATTAATAATTTTTTCGTTGTTCAATATTGAATCACACATAAAAATAGCAATTCCAAAAGGCTCAAGTTCATTGAATTAATCGCAGAATACAAAAATGATTTGAGATAATTAATATAAAGGACCTACTCTCGAATATTTAAACAAATAAAATATATTAGATTAGATTAACTAGTTGTAATTTGTGAGGTCTTCACACTGAAGCTAGCATTTTTGTCAATGGCTATTTAATATTCAAAATTAATACATCAGTATTCAGTCAATAAGTCATTTTTTTGATAATAAATTGTTATTGCAATAGATAAAATTAATTTAACTTTTTCTCTTTATTATAATTATTAAATAAATAAGTACTTGAGAATTATGCTGAAGTACACCAGCTAGTCCAAATAACGGAGACATTATGCTCTAATCAAAAATGCATAAAATGTAGTAATATTAAAGCTTAAATTGACAAAACTTCTTTTTTTCTTCACTTAATTTCAACTTAATTATTTGTATCTTACAACCTAAATGCTTTTTGAAAAAACTCAGAACAAAATATTGTTACTTGTTAGCATTACTCATCTAAGTACCAATCAGTTTCTTTTAATTATTATCAAACATCACTAGCCATCTTAATATGAACAAATTTTTAATATTTTTAGTAAGAGCTAGCTAAAAATAATTATTAAATACATTTTTTAAAATATTTTGATCACAGTGATATCCAACATACTGATCAGATGTGTTTAAATTCGAAATCGCAGAGTAAATAACTAAAATATTATCTGGAGGATTAGAACACGGATATATAAATATAATAATCTGTACAACATATATTTAGTTTATTTTAATATGAAAAACAAAAACTTAGAAGTGGCATTTAATATATAAAGCCACAATAAGTATCGGTTGTAACAAAAACATTCTCAGTGAATTAGGAAAAATGTTAATCAAGTTATTTAAATGTTAAAGAAATTCCTGTCGATTACCCGTGAACATTTGGTATTATATAATACATATACTTTTTAAATACAAAAACTACTTATAAAATACATGAGAAATAATTTAAACATTTTAAATCTAAAAATTAAAATTAAATAAACACTATTGACCAAATGAAAAAAGGGAAATTTTTATTTTTATTTTTACGTAATTTATTGTTATAATCATAGCTATCTATTTACATTATTCATGTTGTAATATATATATATATATATATTTATAATATATATTATATTATTTTTTTAATGTAACAAGGCAACAAACACAATGTGTTATATAAATAAATTACATAGAAGAGCAGGAGCTGATTGGCTAGTATTTTCATATTGTTATCACTGCGGAATTTAAAAATAATAATAGAAAATTAATAATGTCCGTCAGTTTAGTTTTTCATTATTGAATGTGGTGGGTAGGAATATGTACAACAAATACATTTTTTGCACAGTTGCAGCACGAAAAATATTACTGTTTTATACACAAAAGACCTAAACATTAAATAATAACCTTTTTTAATAGAAATAATACAAGTAAAAAATAAAAAACAAAATTGTTTTTGAGTGTGATATTCCTGAGAAAAAGGTGTTGATTTGTTTAAGTTTTTTTTTTTTCATTAACTTTGTCCAAAGCAAAAAAAGCAGCATTGTCACATCGAGGAACTCACTGTAGAACGCCAACAGCATTTGGAGAAGTTATTCCGTTCCCACCTGCTAAAAAAAAATTGATTTTTAAAACTAAAATAGTAAGACTCATACATAATAACAATACTAGTATATTAATTAAAAAATTAGGATTTTAATAGATTTTTAAAATTTAATAGTTATGATAGATATTAATATCATTTTTTTTTAAGAACAGTATACATTTGTCTTGGATTCACGGATAATTATCAAATATTACAATAATTGTGATTATCAGCCATATTTTTAAAAAACTAGTAGCGCACATTTGATTTATTTAATAAAGAAGGAAATTTAAATATATTAAAAGTATATATATATATAAAAGCCTAAACCCTCTCTTTATTATTTTCCAGCTAAATATGATAACATTGTATTATAACTCCATCTTTTATTTCAACTTATCAGAATATTCATGAACAATTTTTTAGAAAAATACTTTTATTTAGTAATTTAAATAAACAAAATATTAGTTAAAGAGACATTTAAGAATTGCAAGTTTGTACATTTGCTTAATAAAATATGTGTGACAATATTTTTGAAATTATAAATAGATATATATAAAATTTATGTTTTAAGTTTTCAAAACAAAACATAAGTTTGGTTAATGTTCAAAAACTTCAAATTATTATTTTATAAAAAGTGCTTAGTTATATAAATTTGACTTCAGCCATTATTTAAAACACTGTATACTATATGAAATAAAAATTTAATATCTATTTGTTTTAAATAACAAAGGTATTAAAGAGTAATACAACATACTTGAAGTACAGAACACCTTAATTTAATAATTAAATACAATTTATAAAAATATCACATTTTTTAAAATTATAACCAAATCTAAAGTAACTTACAATTTAAAATATACATTGTAAATAACTTATTTTAACAGTATGAATAGTAATTTGGTATACCTAATGATCTACATTTGATACATTTATAATAAAACATATAACATTTTGATGAGACTTCAAGTATTGTTTAAATGTTAATTCATGTTAAGGAAATAAGATGATATTGCATATTGAAGAAAATTACCAAAATTAAAGTAAAAATAAAAATTTATTAATATTTTTTTTTTTTAGTAAAACATTCAATTAATTTAAATGTTTAATTATTATTTGCATTAACTTAAGAAGTCTTATTAAGACTTAATTAAATTGTTATTTAATTATAATTTACAAAATAGATAATTTATTTAATAAATACATGATCATAAATTAAAGTAGTAATTGGTACAAATTATAATTAAAACTTTCAATATACACAAATATTGAACAACTTCATATCTAACATGACAGTTAAATGTATTTTACACGTTATCAATGGTGAAAAGTTGAATAATAATAGTTACAATGAATACTACATTTATTTTTAATCATAATTATTAAGTACCTGTAATTGGTGTTGGAGAAACAGACGATGTGCCCAAATTAATTCGAGACTGCTCTTTTACAACTGGATCTAAAACAACAAAATAAATATTAAAAATTATTATTATTTATTTCTCACCAAACATTGATAAACAATATAAATTTTAAGTAAAATATAGGTGTATTATGAACATATATACTCTATATAGTATAAGGAAAGTAAGTATGTAAAGGAAAGTATACTTAAATAATAATCAACGCAGAGCCTAACTTATTTGAGTTATCGAGGATAGATTAATATTATAATTTCGTCAATTGCCTGATAATATATTGCTCCCATAATCATAAGAATTTTACAATCAATGCTAAACTTTATGGCAATAATATAACCTGACTAAACATAAAGCCTGAACAATGATAGATCGAGGTTTGCAATTTACACAGTACATTCTTAACAAAAATGTAGAGTGCAATAAGAAAGCATTTTACAAAATTCACATTTTAAAGTTGTGCTTGCACAAGTTATTTGAGATTTAAAATGGTCAATGAAAATGTCCAAGTTTTGAACACTGTTAAACCAAATATTAAATAACAAATTAAACAAAGTTTGAATCATATTATAGAATTGGCATTTTTAACAAGCAACAAAGTGCTCAAGGTCAGCTAGTTATACATAATATATTATTAAACATTTGTTTTATTTTATTATGTTTATTTACTAGGCTTTATTCTAGATAATTATTTGTGCATTAGTCACCACTTTTCTTGCAATACACTACATATTTCTACATGGCAGAGATTGTGAATAACAAAGTAACATCTTTAGTATATACATTTACAATGTAAAGAAAATCTGTGAATTGATTCCCAAATCCTATAATAGTAATTATACTAAACAGTTAAACAGTAACCACAGAACTATATCAAGTGGGGTTAAATGGGTTGTAATCAATAATTGATGGTAAATTTTAAAAATTACTTTTTCTACAAAATGACTAATTTCTAATATAGTCTATGAGATTATTGACATACACAATAGATATACAAAAAATATAAAGTAACAATATCATTATTATAACCAAGGTTATAACCTGAGTGTTAGGCCAATATGCTGGGCCCAGAGAGAGAAAGTATTGAAACCTGATTGAAGTTGAAGACAGTCAGACGGAGATGTAATTTTTGAATAAATTTTAATATCATCAGCAAATAGAAGAACTCTAGAGGATGAAATGAACCTGTTAATAGAGTTAACCAAAAGGATGAACAGAAGAGGACTGAGATGCCCTCCTTGAGGGACTTCAGAGGGAGTTATAAATAAGTCAAAGACAACGCCGTAGACTTTTATGAATTGCATTCTATGACTTAAATAGGATTGGAGCCATAAGAGTAAAGGATTACAGATACCAAGTGAATCCAATTCAGCAATAAGGCGGCTATGGATGATCGTGTCGAAAGCTTTATTGAAGTCAGTGAACACAGCATCAACTTGATAATTAGATTCAAAGCTTTTTAATGCGTATGATATGAAAGATAAGTTGCAAGTGACAGTAGATTTCCCCTTACGGAAACCATGCTGCTCATCCATCAGAATATGGTTAAGACTTCTTTTGATTGAAGAGTAGACAAAGGACTCAAACAGTTTAGAAATGTGAGGTAGTATGGAAATGGGCCTGTAATTAGAAACAAGCAAGGAATCTCCAGATTTAAATACAGGGGTAAAAGAACATGTTTTTGAGGCGGTTAGAAAGATACCCTCATCAAGAGGTTGCCTAAAGAGTAGGAATAAAGGATAAACAATAGAATCTTGATAATTAAAAAGTAAACGTGCTGAGATCCCGTCTGGGCCATTAGAATTGGTGTTTTTTAAATAGATGAGTACAAGTTGTACATCATCAAGGGTGAAGTGGCAATTAGAAGGAAGTTCATACGAAATAGTATTAATATTAGAAATATTGACGGGTGAAGAAATAGAGTTGTATACATGGAATAAAAGTACTTAGAAAATAGGTTAGCCAAATCAAAAGCATTATCAACCGTATCACTGTTATAGCGTAGAGTGGTGGGGTTTGTGTTTAAATTTTTAATAGATTTCTAGAAGTGTGATGGATTGCAATTGAACGAGTTTTCTGTATTTCTTATATAAGACTGATAGTCTATTTTAGATTATATTTTATTCTTTAGTATATAAATTTACAATCAAGAAAATCTGTGAATTGATTCCCAAGTCCTATAATAGTAACTATAAGTTCTGAACAGTTATCAATCAGTAAAATTATATGAGTTCTAATTTGCAAAAATGTTTAAGCCCAAAGTGCTACTTTTGAAGTTTTTTTTACTGTAATGGGCGTATATAATAATAAGAAAATATATTTTGAAGCAAACTTATTAACAATACCATGCAAATATTTAAAATACATAGACAATGCTGTTTAAAGTAAATAGTAGTTAGAGAAAAACACAATAACATAAAATGTATTATGAAAGTTTTACAACAATATTTTTGCGCAAATTATACCGATATTTTAATATACTAACTTTATTTGAAAAATAAACTTTCAAGTTATAGAATATTTTTTAAAGTTTGCCACTTTTATCACAGAGCTATATCAAGTGAGGTTAAATGAGTCGTAATTCAAAATTCATCGTAAGTTTTAAAAATTAAGACCTACAAAATTACTTTTTCTACATAACGACTTATTTCTAATATAGTCTATGAGATTATTGACATACACATTAGATACACAAAAACTTTATGGATGAGAAGTAGATAACTTAACAAACTTAGTTTGATTTTTAAATTTGTTCTATCAATGTAATAAATACATATTCATTATTGTAAGTAGAACATTCCAGGGAAGCTAACTAAATGAACAGCAGAATAGCAATTACAGAAAAACTTTTAACATACCACTCCCATTGGTGATAAATAGGGTGGATAATTTTTATTTTAATACCTATACTTGTAAAAATTATTTATCATTTAAAAATTACCTAATGAATAATTATCTATAATACTTTTGTTTAATGAGTCAGATTGAAAACTTTATACAAAATCACTATTCTAATTTAAATGAAGACACTTAACTCAATAAATTTCTTTAGAATTGCATATCTCCAAATAATCAAGAATTTCAAAATTTCATAATAATCATCATTCTCATTAAAAATATATATACATATGTATAAAATAAGTACTTACAAAAATATGGATGATCCATTGCTTCTCTAGCAGTCAACCGTTCAAAATGATCATAACGCAAAAGTTTATCTAAGAAATCTAAAGCTTCTGGTGTTACAAGGTGTTGATTTTCACTATGCACAAAACGCTCCCATCGTTTTCTTGAGTGCCTAAATGAGTAAAAATGGCCAGATTAACAATTTAATAATTCAACTATTAAATAATTCAATTAAAATAAAACAATTATCATCATTTATATACCTTCCTAAAATATCAGAAAATCTTGGATCCAATTCAACATGATACTTGTCTAAATATTCAAATAGTTCTTCAGTTCCTAGAACTTTAGCAATACGCACGAGTTGATCGTAATTGTCATGTCCATGGAAGAATGGCTCTTTTCGGAATATCATGCTAGCCAACATGCAGCCCAGTGACCACATGTCCAATGAGTAATCATACATCTAGAGAAACAATTTAGAATTTTAATATAAAAATTAAAAATATATATAGATTATATATACCTGATAATCTGCGAGTAACTCTGGACCCTTGAAATACCTGGAGGCAACACGGACATTGTATTCTTGACCAGGATGATAAAATTCCGCTAAACCCCAATCAATTAACCGCAATTTTCTGTTTTCATGGTCGATCATAACATTGTGAGGCTTTACATCACGATGCATGATACCCATACTATGGCAATAGTCCAATGCCTACAATTAAGATATTTCATTATTTTATTTTATTTCATTTATTGTAAAAATTATAAGTCACCATTGATAAATCATGTTAGGATGTATTTAGATATTAGTCATGAGTAGTCAACTCAATACATCATTAGGAGTAAAATAAATTACATTGTTAAAAATATTATTCAAGTTAGAAAAGAAGTTAAGTACCTTGAGCAACTCATAGAGATAAAATCTAATATCATAGTCATTCAGCGTCTGGTAGAGTTGTTTAAAGTCCATATTGTTAACATGCTCAAATATAAGAGCAGGTGTACGGGATACAGGGTCTTTAACCACTGCTTGCAGCGATATAATATTGGTGCCACCCCTCAAATTTTCAAGAATTTTTATTTCTCTTTTGATTTTCTTTTTTTTTACAGGCTACAAGAAAATATAATACATTTTATAGTAATGAAAATTTAATAAATATATATAGTTCATTATTAAAATAGTTAGTTACCTTTAATATTTTCACAACACATTTTTCACTATTGGTTACATCAATTGCTTCAAATACTTCACTGTATTTACCTCTACCAAGTTTTCGAACCAACTGATAGTCATCTTGTTGCCTGAAACAATAAAAATTAACATAATCTTAAAAATTTACAAGCACTTGTCAATCTATATGACTTTTTAGTTTGTTGTAAATTATAAAGCTGAAATAATAAGGTTTAAAAATTAATAGTTATATTTATTTATGACATAGGCATTATAATCAGATATCGACAAAATTAAAAAAGTAACAATAGATAATACAATAAAAAACTATTCTGTGCTCTGCTCTTAATAAAAACTAGCCACACACAGAAATATTATTTATAAAATATTGATATTATTTATTTATGAATGTATATTTTATTATAGGTAGGTCTCTGAATTATTATAAAATATTTTATTTAATGTCATTAGCATGTAACTAAACAATGAATATTTGATTAAACTATACAGTTTTAATTTTAAATACTAAAAAATAGGTATTTATGTTATTTTCATGTTACAAATTTATTAAATAAGTAAGGTGAACTTATTTAAATTTTAAATGTTTTGCTGCTTTTAATCAAAGAGCTAACAATTATTAAGAATAAATAAAGTTATTAAATAAAAAATATTCATATGAAGTAGATACTTATTTGAATGGTATTGAAATGAGATGGTAACTGTTGGGGAAATGTTTCCAAGAGGTAAAAGCTTTTCCAAAGATTGACATAATATCATAGTAAATACAAATAATTAAGACTTACCCCCATTCAACGGTGTAAGATTCGTAATCCCAGTATTCTCTGGGTTTGTGAGAATTTACATCAGCATAAACTCGCGCCCGACTTGGCAGCGCCATTTGATTAATGAACCTGACAGTAGTTTGATTGTTAGCAACTGTCCGAAACCTTGTTCCGGTTGCACTTGACACGCAGCCGGTGTCTAATGGTATCGGCAAAGACGAGCAATCGAGAAAAAGCAATACACAGCAAATATTAGAGCATACCTTTAATTATTATACAGCATTCTAATGACAAGTGACTAGCATGACGGTTGTGAAGGAGGTCGGTTTGTTTATACTCTCTAGTACTTACATCACTCAAACTTACGGTGTACATATAGGTAAATGAATAAGATTTTCTAGGTTATTGGTGATAATGAATATGTTATTTTTGTTATAATATATTGTAGGGTTTTTTTCTTAATAATAATAATAGTTAGAATTTAAATGGTACCTAAATAAAATTTACCTAGAATAAGCAAATCGCACGACAAAAGGCCGCGGGAAATCCGGCTAGAATAAAAACGGCGTACCAATAAAGTACGCTGAACGAAAAACATATAAGTCCATAAAATGTGCGAATACGTGTACTCAGCGCGGATCGACGGCGACGGGTCAAGAAGCCGACGATATTATGATAAGTATCAGAAGCATAAGGGCGACGAAGACGTTCATTAATAATTGTATTTCATTATTTTTATTATCAAACGTGCGGGGGCCTCAATACGGTAGACACGGCGGCCGATCGAAAGCCGCCTCGTTTACAGTTTGGCCGTCAAGGGAAACGCGGAATGACGTACCTACCGACGGACCGCCGACGTCGATGCCGAATGCCAATGTCGCCGCCGACGCCAGTCGCCTCCTACACGAGACGTTGACGGCGGCGGGACGTGGACGGTAGGTACGCACGTTTTCGTGTGTGGCAAAAGTGAAAATGTTTTCCATAAAAAAATCCAAAATACCCCCCAAAACGTACCTGCTATAACATTTTCCGACGACGGGCCGTGTGCTCAGCTAAACGCCGCTAGCATGTTCCGCATACGGCGACGGTGGCCCAAAAGTAATCGCTGCTGTCCGGACGATAGTGGCGAGAACCGGGGCGGCGGCGGCGGCGGCGGTGGCGGTACGAATGAGCGATGCGATGCGTTGCGATGGACGGAGCGCGAATAAGAGCGCACGCGCGTGTCGCGGTCGTACAAGACGTGAAAATCGTACGACGAATAAAAAATATTCGTAATAACAATATTGTTATTTATTATCGTCGTGTCGCGAGATTTTCTGTTCCGTCGGATCTCCCGTCACCGGAGCGGATCGTCGTACAGGATCGGCCAGCAGCAGCGGCAACCCCGGGGGCAGTGTGCGTGACGACGCGCTGCCGTCGACAAACGGAAATTTTTTTACGAATTTTTCCGTTTTACCTACTTATTTCCTTTTTTTTTTTTTATGTTCAAACGCGACTCGACGGCCGGCGGAACGGTGTACGATATGTCGATATATGTATATTATTGTTGAAATAATATTAAGCCCGCGCGCGTGTGCCGAGAAAAAGAAACCGTACGCACACACTCTCACACGCGCGCACACACACGGCCGTACGTATAAACTCCAATACTCGAACGCCGTGAATCGGAGTATTTGTGCGTTAATGTGCGTGCGAGTGTTTATTTGTGCGTGCGTGCGTGTGTGTGTAGCGCGCGCGCGCACCGGGCGAAGTTATTACTCTACGAGTCGCGTTGACGGAGAATCCAAAATGGCCAGGCTGACCCGTTCGCGGGACACGACCACGGTACGCCGCCAAAGAGGTTGTAAACGCATATAACCTCGCGCCAAACACCGAAATACGAATAATACACCAGCAGCTGCAGGCTACCGGCCGTGTTGTTGTTGTTATTATTATTAACTACCTATATAATTAACTAATTAATGTGAATTCCAGCACATGCTCTTGTACGTGTAAACGCAAAACGTACAGTTTAGATTTCATTTGAAAACAATCCGTAAAAAAACAAACGTTTACGACGTAGTATTGAGTTTAAAGGTATAGGCGTTAGAAAAAAAGAGATTCCGAATCTTGGCGCAAGACACATTAATATGACAGTCAAACGGTTCCGTTGCACGAGTATTATAGAGTAGTCGGCAACGGTTAGAGAAATAGTAAATGGAACGGTTGATTTACACGCTGTAGGTACGCCGAAGAACCTTATAACAAGTCTAAGAGAAGATGAATCCACTTTATTAATTAAAAACCCATTCAAGAAGGATGATATTCCCGCGGAACGCTTATGCTTAGCCAACAGTGTCAAATTAAGCACATTAGTAGCCGAGTAATAGTCATGAGGCTCACAAACATTGTGTAACAAACGATTGGTAAACCGCAAGAACCATCCTGTACACCCTTTCGAACTTACAAGGGTCGTCGCCCGGAGTGTGAGGATTCCAGCAGACAACCACATCACACTCAAGTACTATAAATTATAATAATATTATTTTATTATCGTTACGTGGTGTTTTTATTTTAACAATCGTTTTACTTATACCTTTCACCGAAATCACTATATACATGTCGACGTACACAGAGCCTGATTTACAAATTTTGGGGCCGGGTATTTAAATAAAAAGAGGCCTCATATAAAGTTATTAATTATCTTTTATAATTAATAGCGTTAATAATGCACGAAGTCAATATCATAGATAATATTATGACAATTTATATTATTCTTTTTTTTTAAATTTTATAATTCTACAATTAAAAAAAAAAAAATACAAACTAGCAAAACATTTGAGGGCCGCTCCAAATTGGGACCGGGTGACTAGTCACCTAGGTACCCCCCTAAATCAGGCACTGGACGTACATTATTATTGCACAACATATTATCAAACGATTCTATGGTTCAACGAATCGCAATATTATTCAAAGTCAAACACGCGCTAATAAGGACGTCACGTGAGTACCTATGTATAAATAACAAACACGTATAATATAATAATAATTATCTTTGGCTTAGAAACATACATGTGGGGTACGGGTACAACATACCAAATTTACGTTCACCAAACCGTTTTATGTAGCTAACTTTAACGTTAGGATGATTTTACGTGTATTATCAATTTTTAATGCATCGATATTAAATAGGATCTTATATTTAATTTTAATCTTTAAACGACAATCAATAAGCATTTTAAATTTGTAAATTTAGTATACTATTTTACATGGTTAAGACTCGCTTTACGGTTAAAATACTGCACACACATGTTGATATTATAATATTTTCTTGTGCAGTTGTGTGTATAGAAGTATGATTTAGTATAAAATCATTTTTAAGTCATTTTAAGTAGACAATATGTAGATATATACAACTTTAATAAATGTTGAGCGATTGTAATTGCCAATTACATTATTCCGATCCATGCATTTTATACCTACACACTGACAAGTCTGAAGTCACTAATGCCGTCATGTTAAATTGCCTATATTATTTTTCCTTAAGACACGATCTTATATAGATTCTTATATCAACAAATGCGATAACGGATTACATTACACACACTAATGTTAATTTATTTCTCAGACATTGACATTGCCGAAATATTCATGTAGTATGAAAAGCCTAAATACTTCTTCTTAAAAGATGGTATGCTTTAGCCCCCTTAAGCAGAAAATGAAGTTAGCATTGATATTTGAATATTTGATTGAATTAATTATTTCAAGGCACTATTTTACTATATTCACTTTTTATGTGTATACTTTGTTATCTATCTATTATAAAATAAAGGCGTCCGATAATATTAAAATAGGTATTTTAATGTTATAACTTATAAGTTTATAGCCAATAACCAATATAGAGGTACATATACAATTTAGTATTATTTAATATTCATGAAATAAATGGCGTGCACAAGATTTTTTTGGGGTAATGTATTGATTTTGTATTAAAATGTTTATTATCGGGATAGTCGAATTGCACTTATTACCTGAAAAGAAATGGTCGAATTGCACTTGAGTTGAATAAAGGTAATAGTCGAACTGCACTCGGGTAAAAAGACAAGTATTGGTCGAACTGCACTCAAAAAAAATATTTCCACAAAATTATCATGCATTTGAAGGGGTTAAACGTTTAGAAAACACCAATTTTCTTTCCCACTTACAGGCTTAGGAGTTGGGACTGATAATGATTTTAATCGTTGCTGTGGTTAGAACACAATCTTTGACATGTTTCTTTTATGTAGAATAATAAGTTGAAGATTCCGCATCAATCGCAATCATGGTATTGTAAAATACAAAATTTGCAACGGATTATAAATCTAAAAAGTAAACCGGAAAATTATGTTTTAACGCAATTAAAAATAGATACTTATATTTTGATGTAGAATACTGTACAAGATCTTCAACTACACGGTACCAGAAAAAATAAATGATATTGAAAAATATATTAACTTTTATGCTCAAAACGAATTACTAAGCTAATATTTTTAATTGATGTTGTTTTTAGTTTATAACTAAAAAAAAATGTAATAATTACAATAATTATAATTTTTGATATAAAAAAAAAAAATTGAAAAATATATTTATAATATTATATTAACATGATGTACCTATGTATAAAACTATCATTTTTAACCCCGCCAATGATTAAAATCATTGTCAGTTCTAAGCCTGTAAGTGGGAAAGGAAATGAGTGTTTTCTAAACGTTTAACCCCATCAAATGTATGATATTTTTGTGGAAATACTTTTTTTGAGCCCAAGTGCAGTTCGACCATTACCTTTTTTCAACTCAAGTGCAATTCGACTATACCCTTTATTATAATATATATATGCAGCTTAATCATGATTTTAGGTACCTCTATAATAAATATTTCAAATGGATTATCTTGTACTTTTTGAAAAGAGAGTTTTGAGGAATTGAAAGAAGTAGGTACCGAGATACACATTCTCTGTCTTTTCGGACACATTTCAAATTTTCACCCCTTTCGAGGTTATATGACATATTATTTGCGCCAAAATTAATATTTTATACATTTTATATATGTAGCTAGAAATATTTCAAATTGTCAATAACCGTTAAAATATAGTATACCTACACAAAAGTAAATGAAAATAATTATAAAATTTTAATAAATTGGTTGATTTTTTAATTCAATTGTTTTCACTTATTCTATATCTATATGATTTATTTCACATGAGTGCATGACATAATATTATCACTAACCATTTATCGTAAAAATCTATATTATTGCTATATAAATAAAATGCACATATTATCACTTTTACAAAAGTGTTTGTATCATTAATTTTAACGCTTACACGAATGCTTACGAAGTAGGTACTAACAATATATTTAATAAAAAACTGCTCATTCACTGTCTATATGACATTTATCGTAAGCAAAAAATACATTTATCGATTAAGATTAAACTTTAGAGTTTTTGAAAGATATAGTGATCAATTTAATATCTGTTATTTATCCGGTGTTGGTGAGTTGCGGCCTGTTTATGATACAGAGTAAAAGACGTACGAGTTGAGGTCAAATTTGGTTTGTATTATTTGGAACACGAAAACAGTATATGCATAAGAATTCAACTTATGAGAATGCATCTCTTAGTATAGAAATATGAAAAAAATCAAAATGCATAATTTTAAATTATTATATTATTTATTTTGAATTCAAATAATGTGATAAAAATAATATAACACATTATAATATGAATTGACCTGAAAGACTATCATATTATGCCAAGTTTAACAATATAAAACAATTTAAAAAACTTAAACTTTTATAAGAGTTATTCTGAATATTGTTCATTTTAGAACAATTAAACAAAATTAAAATTTATCAACAACAATTAATATTTACATAATTTACGTATATTGTCCCTTACATAATGGTTACATAATTTATTTTTTATAAAATATACAAACTTTTTACATAGTTTAAATTTAGGAGTTACATAATTTATATATTTTTATTTCATTGATAAAATTATTTTAGTAATACATTTTATATTTAATCTTTTTTGTTCTTACTTTAGCAGTTAGCTAACTTGCCTCACAATTCAGCAACTTAGATTATATAAATATTTTTATCTATATGTATAATCTATAAAAAAAAGAGAAGTCACAATTTAAAATGACATACATAATAATTAAAAACTAAAGGAGAAGTGAGACTTCATATTTACGATGTTTAGATCGTGACTTCATTTTTGAATATGAAGTATAAATAAAACATGTTTTATTTTTATTTGTGGTTGATCCCAAGTTGTTTGACTTATAAAGTAATAAATAATAATTAATAATACGAAAAGTCTCATGATTTTATTATCGGTAAATATCATATATTTAATTATATAAAATAAATAAATAATAGTCATATTATCACTATATAAAAATATGATAATAGTGTTTATACATTAATTTAAGTACTATTACTACTATATTATTAGATACTTGAAATTATTTTATAAATTTAAAATACCTTTTTATTAATTGTCAATATAATAATCAATTTTATAATAAATTTACATTTAGTGAGTGTTGAACACTTGAACGTGTACTTTTGCACATAATACATAATATGTACCTATACCTACGAGTACTATGATATCGAGCTATTCAATGACGACTAACAGTAAAAATTCTTTGTACTTACTAGAATTTAATCTATAAATTCAAAACTAGATTTTATGAATAATAGAATATTATATTATTATGTGTCACATTATTAAATTATTATCTAAATATAATATAAACCATATAGTCAATATGTTTTGTAGTACTAGTACAACGAGACTTTAGCTTACCAAACTGATAAAATCATTATTTTGTACATCAAAATACCATATTTTACATAAAACAATATAAGTCATTGTCAAACAAAATATTCAATGTTGAAACCATGCATACTGCATAGTATACACAATACAATTACTTGATTACATCAAAATATTTAGAAAAAATATAAAAGAAAGATTTACATGTCTGATGAACCACTTTTTTACACTTAAATTGTTATATATATTTTAGATTCTGAGCGGAGCGATGAATGTATTGATTTTACAATGTTGTGTGTTTTTTTTTTTGTGCCTGTGTACACGAGAACGTGTTGAAATAATGCTTCAATTTCAAACTTTGGTGGTGGTTTCCGGTAGCAAAATGAATCTAGTTGGTGCATTGAGGTCATTTTTTGAATTTCCCAATAGTTTTCAAAAGCGCCGAGAAAAACCAAAAAAAAAAAATTAAGGAAAAACGGGAATTTTTACGCAAAACTAGTTTTCGACCAAATCGAATTTTTTATATGGTTGTAATTCAAAAACTAATCACTATAAATACTTGAAATTTTCACCAAATGTTTATGATACTGTTCTTAATACATGGCTACGTTTTCAAAATATTTTGACTTTTTTTGAGTTATTTATAGACCATAGAAATTTTCAACTTTTATGAGAATTTTTTTTTTGAAATGTCGATAAAAAAATTTTGGATGATCAAAAACACTTGAAAATGTAATACAAGGTTACTTATGAGTTTTTCTTATTGTAGCTAAAAAAAAATTTTTTATAAACGATTATAGTTCAAATTTTTACGAAATCTGTCGAAAACGCGAAAATTTGCAAGTAATTTTGAAGTTGAAAAATCACAAAATATTTTGTGTTAATAACTAAGGATTAAAAATACAACACTAAGTTTTCCATAAGTTTTTCTTCAAGTAGCTATAAAGAAAACTTGAAGCATCATAATAGGAAAAATTTTAAGTGCGTTTTAATTTTAAATGATTACTAAATCGCGTAACGATAACGATTTATCCCAAACGATTTTAAATATTTGTTATTACTCAAAAAGTATAAGATAATTATAAATTTCACCAGTTATTTGAATTGGCACTTTCTTTACATGATTTTTCTGAAAAATTTTTTGGGCCCAATAAAAATACTTGAAAATTTAGTACAAAGTTACTCATAAGTTATTCTTATTGTTATTAAAAAAATATAAAAATACATAAGCAAAATTTTTTTTTATTAGCATTTGAAGTTCAAATATTGTCAAAAATTCGTCAAAATCATGAATATTTGCAAATTATTTTGTAGGTAAAATTCATAAAAATGTTTGTATATAAGTAACTAAGAGTTGAAAATTTAATTTAAGATTTTTCATAAATTTACCTTACATTAATTATAAAAGAACTTAAATTTTGGTGTATTCAGGCCATTAAAACATAAACCACCTTTTTCACTAGCCACTGGAAATTATATCTTAGGCTGACAAATCATCTCCGTTCAGAATCGTTTTTCGTATA
>VUJU01002397.1:19170-37862 GCA_009835225.1 Aphis craccivora
GTACCACTCTGCTTACATTAGGTGCCGTGTGGATCACTATTTTATATTATAGGAGGGTTAAATTTGAATCCAATGATAATTATCATTGTATACGAAAAACGATTCTGTATGGAGATGATTTGTCAGCCTAGAATATAACTTCCAGTGGTTGGTATAAGAGATGGTTTATGTTTTAATGGCCTGAATATACCAAAATTTAAGTTCTTTTATAATTAATGTAAGCTAAACTTATAAAAAATCTTGTATTAAATTTTCAACTCTGAGCTACTTATACAAAAATTTGTATGAATTTTACCTACAAAATAATTTGCAAATATTCATGCTTTTAACGAATTTTCGTCAATATTTGAACTTCAAATGCTAATAAAAAAAAATTGTGCCTATGTATTCTTATAATTTTTTTAATCACTATAGGAATATCTTATGAGAAACTTTGTATTACATTTTCAAGTATTTTGATAGGCCCAAAAAAATTTTATCGACACTTCAAAAATATTTGTTTAGAACAATTGAAAATTTCTGTGGTCTATAAATAACTCAAAAAAAGTCAAAATTTTTTGAAAATTTAACTGTGTATAGATAACACTAACATAAACATTTGGCGAAAATTTCAAATATTTAGAATGATTAGTTTTTAAATTACAACCATATAAAAAAATCAATTTGGTCGAAAGCTGGCTCTGCGTAAAAATTCCCGTTTTTCCTTAATTTTTTTTTTGTTTTTCCCGGTGCTTTTGAATACTATTGGGAAATTTCCAAAAATGACCTCCCAATGCACCAACTAGATTCATTTTAATATCGATAACCACCCCCAAAGTTTGAAATTGAAGCATTATTTCGACCACGTTCTCGTGTACACAGACAAAAAAAAACACACAACATTGTAAAATTAATAAATTCATCGTTCAGAATATAAAATTTCAGGTCACACGAAAAAAAAAAAGAAGGGTCATTTTTTGAATACTTGGTATTTCTATTGTCTATGATAGGTAGATATGATATAATAAAAACTTACCTTGTTTATTGTAAAAAAAAGTTGTGACTAACGATTTTTAATTTTTTTTTAGCTACATTATAAGAACCACTCATTAGAAACCTTGTATTATAATATAAGTATTTTACCTAACCTTGTCTATTATAACTCAAAAAAAGTCAAACATTTTTGAAAATTAGACTGTGTATAGATAACACTGACATAAATATTTGGTGAAAATTTCAAGTATTTACAGTGATTAGTTTTTGAATTACAACCATAAAAAAAATCGATTTGGTCGAAAGCTGATTTTGCATAAAAATTCCCGTTTTTCCTTAATTTTTTTTTGGTTTTTCCCGGTGCTTTTGAAAACTATTGGGAAATTCAAAAAATGACCTCCCCAATGTTTTAAATTGAAGCATTATTTCGACCACGTTCTCGTGTACACAGAGACAAAAAAAAACACACAACATTGTAAAATCAATACATTCATCGCTCCGCTCAGAATCTAAAAAAGTTTAGTTTATTTAAGATTTTTAACAAGCTATTAAATTATATAAAATACTTTAGACAAATAATCGGAAAATGTTAAAATATTATATAATATTATGGTTTTGATTGTGTTGTGACGGAATAACCAAAATCAATTTCATTAATAACGGTTATGCCCTTAAGTTATTATAAAATTATAAAATGCTTAAAACAAATAATCGGAAACATTTCAAATATCTAATATTATGTTTTTTATTGTATTGCGATAAAATAACTAAAATCAATTTCATTAATAACGGTTATGCCCTAAAGTTACAACGAAGTACATACATATTTTTGAGCACTTTACTTTTCTACAAAACTAACTAAAAAATAATAATATTATGATTTTAGTAAACGAAATGACAGTTATTGTAATACCAATATGGCAATAAACTCGTATTATGATTTAAAATTTAACTAATTCGTTTGACATAATTCATTAAATTTACTCGATATTATAGTCATGAAAAACACTAGAGATTTATATTTGTGTTTATTTATTTCTTTAATTAGGTAAATATCACAGTTTAAGTAACTCCTGTGACCCCAGCAGGTACCTACCAAAATAATAAAGTTGTAAACATTTCACAAATTGCACGATATATGTAACTTTATTTATTTGACGTGAGTACATGTGAACTCCAGTGCACTCTGGGAGCAATCCGCTTTTCGGCCAAATATAATATTCCCATTTCGGCTAGTGTCACTTTTTAACCAAAGCTTACATTTTCCTTTTCGACCACCATCTCTTTTCAATTAATACGAATTTCTTTAAAATTTACAGCTATTATACACGAACTTGACAATTTTTAAAATTAATAAACAACTTTAAACAAAATTTTACTTACATTTAAGTCTATAAAAATAGTAAAATTTTTCAAGCAAAAATTAGTTTTTAATTTGATTGAGATATCATATTGAAACATTTTATTGAAAATTATTTTATTTTATTGTATTTTCACATATAAATTTGTCAAACAAATATCTATAATCGTATAAATATAAAAAATAAAAGTGAATTTTAATTTTTGACAATCTCATAAACGCATATTTTTTCACACAATTGACGTAAGTAATCATTCTTATAATTATTTTATAATTAAAAATTATATTTATAGATATAATAAAAATTTTAAAAATTGTCAAGCTTAGTTGTTAAAGTTATAAATTTGAATAGAAAACATTATTGAACGAAAAACAGAGTTATATCATTTTTGAAGTATAGAAAATAAAAAAAATAATCAACAGTATCAAATTAAATTAGTTGGATTAAGTCCTCTGCTATAATAACTAATTTAATTAATAATTTTCCAATGTATGAATGTATTGTAGACAGTCTTAAATAAAAAATATTAAAACTAATATACAAAAAAAATCGCTTTTACGATAGGCATCTATGATGATTTAATGTTCTTGAACTATTCAAAATACTTAAATAACATTTTTCAATATTTAAACTGCAGTTAATGAAAAAAAAGTCAACAAATTTATATTCAACCGGCAAAAATTATTTCAACATATGTTTATGATGCACAGCATTTATTTATAAATAACATAAATGAAACATTAAAAATATATGCAATTCTAGTTACCTAGATACCTTCTAGATACCTACCCATTATTATTGAAATATTAAATAGCTGATGTAGATACCTACTACCTACTATGAAATGTTTAAAATTATGTTGGTATATAATTGTCATTTTATGTTCAATATTTAAATCTACAGAGTAAAAATTGTGTGTAAATTGCGTGTATCTTAATCAAAATAAAAATATTATTGTAAAAGTTAACAATAAATTGAGTTCATAAGGTGGATGATTGACAGTTGAAAGCACCTAAAATGGATTTTATAGTTTTCAGATTAGGCGTTAAATGTATATACTGTCCATACACATAATATAACTTAAAGCTATTATTATGTACTACACGATAGATATGGATAATAAAATAATTTCATAATAATGCATTGTGTCAATTCAGATTGGATTGTTGTATTTCCTCATTTCAGTGAACCATCAAAATCCGTAATTTATTACTATACCTTTTGGCTTTTACTTATATTGACGTAACGAAAATGCTAAACAAGAACAATTAAATTAGACGACATTGGGAATTGAATTGAAATTTAACGATAACATAATAATATGTGTATGCGTCCAAACTCGAACGGACAAAACAAATAAAATGACGGTCAGGTATAATAATTCAATTTTCCCGTGGAATACATTAAAACAGAATCATCATTCGAGTGTATAATATTATAATACGGTGTTGAATAAAAACAATATTTAAATTATAAAATAGGTGGTTTACAGAAATACGGTTTTTAACGTTTAAAAATATGACTAATTAAACGGATATGTAAATACTAAAATGGAAATTAAATGCCCGGCGCTTTATTGAGAGATTCCTATTATAATAATATTATGTATTCAAAGGTATGTTTACAATATATTGTGCATTACAGCTATTGTAGTGACTGGCTGTTAACATGGCTGGTATCACTTGAATTTTGACGAAAGTGTAATGTCTATTACTTCAAATCGTCAGCTATAAAATGGAATAATTTGAATTTTAAAATATAGTGCAAGGAAAAAATTTTAATGACACATAGGTGTGCTCATCTCATCGTTAGACGGAACGGAGCAATGGTGACAGGTGTGCGTGTGCACAGGAAGTAGGAACTCTGTTTCAACATCCCGCCTGATATTCCGGCAGAGTGTTGGGTACATGTTTGGTATACGGTGGATGAGGTGTTTATCCGGCATCTTCAGCGTTCGTGCGTAAAATAATATAATATTATAAACGGATGGATTCACCTCTTAACCATGGTTGCTGCTGGGTAGGTTTAAGCACAACGTTTGGTAGCTATTTTCCCAGCCAGGTGATCGGGTCTACTAATGCGTCTCAGGTCGTAACTCTTATTGGCTGTTGGGCCTGCTACCACCCCAGCCGCCTACGCCACTACCGTTCTCGTGCATAATGCATTATCGATTCTACATAATCAATGTATTATTATTACAACGTATAAAATATACGCAAATATATTGTACGAGTTTACACGAGTGAGATTCATGTAGGCATTCGATTATTTGACCAACTGAATTTTGTCAAAGCGTCGTTTCTGTCTGCCGGCGTTTCTCAATAACATTCTTGAAACAAATAATATGTGTTCACTCACGTTTCTGTCAAATCCGATATTTTTCAAGCACAAACAATTCTAGAAACGCATTATTCGTATATATTTGGAATAAACGTATATTTATTATATAAATATTTTTTTTTTTTTACAGCATTTATTCGATTTGACGAGCTCCAAATCATATTATACACATATGTATTTTTATAGAAATATTCTAGTATCACCCAAGTGCGTATAGCTAATGTATATTATATTTCAAAGTACTATAATATGCGTATCGATGAAAAGACGACGAATGTGTGATAATATAAATTCATAAAATGAAAATGCAAATTACCATAATAATTTTCCTCGTTTATACTCTGTACAAAAAGAAAGAAAAAATGATCGTATTTATGTTTTAAAGGGAAATTTTAAATTATTTTTTTGTTTTTCCGTAAATAAAAGAAAATATATTGAATCTACTTCTTTTTAACTACCTAATAAGACATTTTCACTCGATATACGTGTATAGGATAATATGAAATCGGCAGACAAATAAAATAACAAATTTCAACCCCCTGTTTTTTATTAATATACTTTGACATAAAATTAATACAACGTAATAAGTAAATTAATTTATTAAATCATGTTCCATAAATAAATATAATTTTACTCATCGGTAGAATCCTGCTGTTTTTTTTTTTTTTTTTTGTTATTTTGTTGAAAATCTTTTTTTCGTTTGAATTTTACACTTTTATTTCCAAATAGTTTTCACCGTAGGCGATTTAAGTTAAGCACATCATAATGATGAGTAGTGAAAAACCCGGAGATAAAAACACTGGTAAAAGAGCACTTAAACAGAGACGATTTTTGTTTGGGATTTTTTTGTTCTTGCTTCCCATTCTATGAAAAACGGCATCATGACACGTTTACAAATTTGTACCATCTACATTGCGGACAACAAATGTTCATTCATTTATCGTAATTAAGAAAAGAAAAGAAAAGAGAGAAAATTTAAACGAGTTTGACGAATTCGATATAATTAGGAAGTCAGGAGAAACGACTTTAGCAGGGCCGTTTTACGACACAAAGATTAAATGACTTGAGCACATAATTACAAAAATATCTCTAAAAGAATCCATCGATATTATAAAATATGAAAATTATATTTAAAATTCGTAACATAATATAGTAAACAACAATGTATATTATTTTGTTAATTTAATCGATTTTATGATTAACTACTCTGAAAACACAAATAATATCAGTGATTTTCTGTTTATGTTAAATAATATGGTTCTACCATGATCCTTGTTGTATAATATCTATCTCTCCAGACAAACATAGTTGAAGTTCCTGTGGGAAATATCGGAAGAATAGACAGTCATAAATGGCCAACAGCCACCACCTACCAAGGATATTATTGTTGTGTCATTTCGTTGTGTTTCGAATTTTGAAAGAAATCATTTAACTGTGCTATAATTTGTTATGATTTGATCTGTAAATTTATAGTTAAACAACATTTACCATATAATTAAATATCTTTATTTTGATATTTTTTGCCACAATTAATTTTTAAATCAAAACGTTAAACAACATTTGTATAAAACAATAAAAAGGACCATTACATACTTTTATTGCAGCTTGCTTTCTTTTATACAGTTTAACACATAATATTTAATATTATTTTCTTTAGATTATTTATTTATATTAAAGGGGCATTGAATCATTTTAAATTATACGAGTATAATACCTATCACATAAAATGAATAACAGTTACAATTAATTGAATTAACTAGAAACAGTAGGTACCTTTCCAAATAAGCATTCATAAAGTATAATTTATAATACCGTAATTATATTTTTTGTTATTATATTATATTATGCAATATATAACTTATAATTTAAAATTTCAAGTTTGAAAACTAAGTTACCAATATCTAAATATTATTACCCACGTATAATAAATGATTTTTTAATTGCAATCCTTAAAAAATAATATAATAGTGTATAATATTGATAAGTACAACTTTGAAGTCTTTGTTTTTAATATTTAAGATGCAATGTTTTATTTCTTCAATGGCTTATGAGCTATAATTATTCAATAACTTATTAATATACATTAAGTACTCAAAGTACTATCTGCAATATCGTAGTACAAAATTAATATTTTATCTAATTTTCAATGGAATTATAAATATATTTCAATTAATATATTCTATTAATACCTATAATACTGTTATCAACATGTCATAAATTATATGCATATATAATAGATATAGATATTTTTTAGATTATCTACATATCTATTTTTATAATTTTAATGTAATATTTGACAGCTGAACTGTAATGGCATACACACAAATGATAAATAAAAATAAACATGTAATTGTAGTAAATATAGAAAATACACATTGACATGTTGATGTTATATAGTAGGTAACAAAGATAATCCTAATTATTTCTACATTTTAACAATGCGGTTTTATTATGCAATGTGGATCCATACAGTAAATAGGTATATATTAACCAATTCCAAAACGTTATGTACATTTTTACTTCTTAAATGTATAATTACGTATAAAAGCAACTATGACCAGTATCATTGTATTTTGAATTTTATAATATTTTATATTATTTATAATTATATATAAAACAATTTTATTAAACTACAATATGTTATTAATGTTATTATTAATTTATATTCATTACAGTCAATATGCAATTATTAAATTTGGTAATAACATATCATTATTGACAAAAACTGAATTAATCGATATTATAATATAATTTATTATATTATATTATATTTATTATATTATTATATTATATTCGTGGTCGAGGAGAATTGCCTGCTATATACATTTTTCTGAACCTATAGATAACAAAAAAAGTTAGGACCTATGGGTATTAAAAACAATGACATGGGTTTACTGTAAGTTACATACAGACTTGTATTTATATCACTAAAATTTATTTTTGCATTAAATACTCTAACTTTTAGTTATACAATTTTATGTACCAATTGCAATACTTTACCTGTTTTATATAAATTAATTAGTTTTGACCAATTCGTGTATCTATTAATATTAATTAGGTAATCATGATGTTCAAAATATGTATGTCAGTACTCGTTTATGTAGAAAACTACAACTAAAAATAAACTTAATTACGAATGATTGATAAAATACAATATAGTGTTGGATAAAATATTATATTGCCTACAATAATTTTCAAGCTAATAGGTACTACTATATTTGACTCATCGGCCAATACCAATTAAAATATTGACAATTAATCAATTATATATTACTTTAATGATTTCTCGCCAAACAAAATATAATTTTAAAATTCTATTAAAATTTTAAAAAAAAATGATTTTTAAATCACTCTGCTTGTAGTCTTCACTATTTAGTAGGTCACTATAATGGATGTGTTTAATTTAAATTCAATGATAAATCGTTGTATACGAAAAATGATTCTGAGCGGAAACGAACTATTAAGAATATTGAATATTATATTATATTTATATTGTTATAAGTTAATTATTTTTCTATAAAAAATAGATAGTGAATACTTTTTAAATTATACTTTATCTAGAAAATATCAATATAAAAATGTTATGAAAATGTCAGGAATCCATAGCTTTTCATTCTTAAATCACAAATAAAAATAATAAATTTAATTCGATCAAAAATGTATATTTCTTGAAAAATCTCGTATTTCCTTTCTTTTTTATAGTTGTTCCCATTTATAAGATAATTAACGTGAATTAATTGTATTTTGACCACTAAATACAAACTAGATAATAACAATTTTCCATCAAAACCTGTCTTGTAGTTAATGCTGAAAACATTTTTTTTTTTGCAATACAATGAGTTATACAATTTAAAAAAAAAAATGAAATGATAAACACACGTCGTTGTTCATCGTATAACTTACTAATTCCTAATCATCGCTCCACTCAGGATCTAAAATATTGTTACACTTTTAACTTAATCATTGAATAAAATATTAAAAGATTTGCTAGACTTAATTTTAATAAGAAATTTAGTAGTACACATTAATAAATAGAACTAAGTAAAAAAATGTCTATAATGTAAAATTTAACTAATTTAAGTAAATAATTACGTAGTATAAATATTGTATAAATATTATTATTATTTGAATAATCTGCAAATAGTGCAAATAATTCATATAATTAAATGTCTATATATAACGTTAAACACAAATTTAGTACCAATATATTATTAATAAATACTAAATTTGAACACGCTTTTGACAATTTGATTTGATTTCTAGTAAACATGTATTTTAATACCAATTAAATAAAACATGAAAAGTTATTTTACTTTTTTTTGAAATGCTAATGATAGTTAATTAGTAATTAAATATTTAAGTATAAATTCAAAATGATTGTTTGAGTAATATTTTATTAATATTTATCAATAAACAGTTAAAATGTGTAATCTAAATTTCATATTAAATATTTTATATTGAACAAAAACAATCATCAATCCGATGAAACATAAATATTAATCTTAATATAAATACTCGAGAAAAAATATAAATTTCAAACTTGCAACGGTGGAAGTAAAAAAATCATTAACTAGCCACTAGTAATTTAATGATTAAATAATTGTGTTGATCGTATAATGATAATTGTATTATTAAATAATCCTGATGGGCTAATGAAATTTACATTGAAATAGCCTGCTATAATCAGTAAAATTATTATTATATACACTGAGAGTGTCTCTAATTTGTTGCTATAAAAGTTAGGAGAGTTGATGTCAAAAAAAGATTTTGATTTTTAAATTCTAAATCCAGAACTAATTCCAAAATCAAAAATGCTGATGATTAATTTTGTTAAAATAAAAATGTGCCATATAAATTCACTGAAAATGAAACTGTTTTATAATTTTATGACATAAAATGGCTGTTTTTTAATTTATTTCATATTTATCTATTTGATAGTTAAACAATTTAAAAATTGTATTATAATTTGTTTTTTAATAATTTAAATTACTTTTTTTGAATGCATTATAACTTTTTAATGGTCATAGTTTTTATTTTATTTTTATAGCATAAAACGCAAAAGGATTAAATTATTTTAATTATTGAACTATAGTGCAATTACTAGCTGAATAATTTAAAATTACTTTAATGTAGTTGTTTGTTTTAAAATTCCGTCTATCAATATTTACAATTTTTTTTTTTTTTGTATTATTGTTTTATTAATAAATGTACAATAATATGAGTTATTGCTTTTAAATTATAGAAACAATATATTAACAGCAGATCTTATTCTAAATATTTAACTACCTAGATTGCCAATGAGTTTGTTCAAACAAAATATTTTTTTAAAGTTTTTCTCAATATAGTATTTTACTGTGATCATCCTTCGATTTTTTTCAATATTTTACTCCAAATTACAATCAAAAAAATCTTTATATTTTAATATATCAAACATTGCAATGGTACGGAATATTAATTTTTATAATATGCTTATATAATATCTATAGAATGTAATACAACTTTTTCAATATTGTTAATATCGTTTAATATTGGTTATAACATTAACCCTTAATTAATAATTTTCAAAAATCAGAATTTGTATATAATAAAAATAAAAGTTGTAACCCTTTCCATGTATATTTTTTACAAAAGATATAAATATAACACATGTATAAAAACGGGGAACCAATCAATTTTTAAAATATTAACTTCTATAATAATAATAAAAAAAGAAAAAACAACAACGATGAAAACTTTTTGAAACTATATTACTTTAATATGAATTATCCATATTTAAGGCAATTGAATTCTAACGATATGTAATAGTATGTAAAACTAAAAATATTCTATATTTCCAATATTTAAATTTAGATCATTGCTAGAAGACAACGACATGTTAATTTCCAAGGACTAATATGAAATAATCCAATACACAGTAATGCAATTTATTTCAGGTTGTCCATAAAAGTGTACAAATGGAAATGTTAGTAAAAAAAATATACATTTATTATTATTATTTTTTTTTTTTTTTTTGGTAAACGTCAGAATCAAGGTTTATCATGACGTAATTCAACAGTTTGACAAAATGATAAATAAAATGGAGATGTTGTAGTTAGTGGCGTTAGTGCATTGAATTTTGCAAGCATAAAAAAGTACACAATTAAAAACATCTCGTATTCTATTTTATTTTGATAATTTAACACACTTATATCATGATTAATTCATGAATTTATATTTATTTGCTAATTGTTTATTTCCTATTTCCAATTATTTTTAATTATTGGTTTTTCATTTCATTTTTTATTAAAGCAATCAACGCAAACTTTTTTTGATTTCGTTTTTGAATTCAAAGTGGAGAGTTAAATCTGTTTTCCTTACAATGATTGAAGATGTATACTTTTTAGTGAAAATTTTTTTAATGAAATTAAGGTCAGAAAATACTAAAAAAAAAGTCTAATAAACTGATTAGTGGAAACTAAAGAAATATTCATTAGGTATTTCAAAAATATATACCTTCCAATATATAAATGTTTTTTAAATTAAATAGGTTAATTATTTAATATTTTACCTTAACATCTAGTTTACTTGCGTTACACGTAAAAACCATATACAGTAAATAACCATTTTATGCTATACACCAAATTACTCAATTCATATTCTAAAAATACATGTTTCCGTGATATTCATTATAATCATTAATATTTTTTTAATTCATACCTTTTAAGTTAAAATTGTAAAATAGTTTAAATAGGTATTTTATTTTATAAGACAGATTTATCGGTATGTTTGTATCAATCATAATGTACTTAGGTAGTAAAACAAAATATATCGATTTAACAGATAAAACACTTTTTAATTTGTTAAATCTCTACAGTAAAAAAAAAAAAAAAAATGATAACCCATAGAATTATTTTGTTCTGCTAGCAATAATCGTCGAATCAAAAAAAAAAAAAAAATTAAATAAAATAATAATTTTTCGATTAAGTTAATATTGCGTTAAAAAAATTCGAAATTTAATATGCTAATCGTATTGAAGAGTTTGAATAAAATCTTTTTTTTATTTTTACATACAAATTCGTTTTAAAACTATACGTTTTGAATTTATAATTTGAAAACAACATAGTACCTGTTATGATATTATTTCCCGATTATAATTCGGTTAAAATACTGCAGAGCTTAAAAAAAACTGCCAACGTGTATCAAAAACATTTTGAATATAACTTCTGTATTAAACGAAACTCAGCATATCCATAGTATAGCTATAATATAAATGATATTCGTTTCGTTTTCGTCGAACATAATATTATTATAAATCACCCACTATGTACTTATTCCCTATGTGTCAAAAGTACACCGGTCGGTGGTCACTCATAGTTTTTGATCGTGATTTATTTGGGGCTATTAAGTGGTATTATAGTATTATTATGATGGAGGCCCTTGTTATTAACAACGCCCGGCGTGTTAATGATGAAAACATAATTCTCAAAATAGGTACGTATCAACAGACTATTATACGAGTCGTCCGTCTAAACGCTAATCAAACATAATTTATAAAGTTTAAAAATCTCCAAACATGCGATAAATAATATTATAATACGGTACATTAGATGTATTATGGTATCGTGTGTGTGTGGTAAGAAAACAAAATGTAAATCACTTACCAATTGAATAAACCGCACCTTCTAGCCGAAATATCTTGCTTCTCCCTTCGCTAAGCTTTACGTCGTCCACCTCGTCGAGCGGCATGTCCGAATCGTTTCCGTTCTCGTCGTTTACTTCCGGTCTACCGTCTCCGGTGGTCCCTCGTTTTTCCACCTTCTTATCTTCGATGGTTGTGGATGAACTGCGGCCAAGTGCACCGCACTTGTCAGCAGGTGATGATCCATATTCGTCCACTGCGCGGTTTGCGACAGCCTCGGACGTCTTTTTCTGTTCTCCTCCCTTGTCCATGTCCTCCGCGCGATTTGCAGCGGTCGCGGACGATCGGACTTTCAAGTCCGTTTGTAGTCCGTTCAATATTCTTGAATCTTATATGAATATAATTGTATATGAATTCTTGTATGTGTTATCCTTTGTGGATATAATACAGGTGGTGGTGTGCAGGCTTAACCGGTGTGGTAAACGAGGCACGACTTGGATGGGCAACGAATGGTCTCAGTAGATCGAGTGTTGGAAGCAGTAGAAACGGCACCGACGACGCTCAACTGTCTGGCAACCGATCCACGTGGTGAGTGGTAGTGGCAAAGGCGTCAGCGGCGACGGTGGCGGCGACAAAATCGGCGGACCGCGTCAGAGCGCGAGCGTGAAAAGTGCGTTTTCCGGCCAAGTCGCGCGCACGGTTCGCTATCACCGTTGACGTCGTCAACCGATATTCGTTTATTATGCACTATAACTGTAATATACGGTTATATTGTTACAATTACCACGTTTGTATGCAATTTTTAATGGGTATTGAGTTAATCCATGTTAATATTCTGATTTACATGCACCTAAAATGGTACGATAAAAAAAATTAAAACGAAAAAATTTAAATATTTTTTTTTATTATTCTACATGATCCATTTTATACTATGTTATGTCTTCGATACCAAACCAAAAAGTTATAATTTAATGTTTTGAAATTCTCGCCAAAAATATTAACTCGCGTTAGACTGTTTACATGCTTTTCTTAATCCTGGAGTAAGAATTGAATCATTGATGAACATTAAAGCATGTTTATTAATTATTAGCGATTGCACATAGGTAAACGTGGTAATTGTTACTTATCTCACACTTTATGTTATTCATGTGCGTGTTTCATTTATATTATTATTTTTTTTATGATTATTCTTAACTGTTTTTCATTTAATTTTTCTATATCCCTTAGGTTTTATATTTTGACCATCCAATAAGTATATGAACATGAATAATCAATATCGATGTTTTGCAAGCAGCTACCATAATTATTTATGCGATACATGTTGTACAGGTGTCTAGGAAATAAACTTAGGTAATAAAGTTAGATAGTTAAAATAAAAAACTATTTTATTCACAAAACGTCGCGTAAACTTTTATTACTGCGTTATGCCCTTTTGTAAAATATTTCAATTTACATATTTTTATAAACTGATTTAGATTTTATAAGTATTTGTTTTAATTGGTTATGACTTGCAGTGATTTTTCAAATAAATTATCAATGAATATAATTATAACGATGTTAATAGGTCCGTACAAGTTTTTGGTTATTCTTTCATATATTATGTTTACTTAAATTCCACAGTTAAAATGTTTTTATAGCCCATTTTCAAAATTGTTTATGAATGTATTGGATTATTTTGTGAATAATATTTTGAATTCTCGTTGCCATTTTGAAATACGAACATGCTATTAAATAATATAATATTATAATAGTAGAAGGCACTACTTTAGATCAATATCATTAGTAATCCCAATACAGTCTAATGCAGATAGATAATAGTTATCTATCTACATTATCCACATTCAACTACTTTTAAAACAGATCTTGAAAAGAATCATTACACATTTTATGAGCAACTACTATTAAAAATACATATACGATATCAGAGTATTTATACTATTGTAAAATTCATACATTAACAAGTAAAATGAAGAGGTAAATAGTAATAACCAATAGTAAATTTATTTTATGTGAATCGAACAACTAAATTAGCTGTATATATCTTATACACGTAAAGTATGATAAACACTTATTTCTGTTATTTAAGAATGTGATTAAGGTATCTTAAGTTATAGGTTATAACATTTTTTGTGAATAGTTGTATATTTTTTCCGTAATCTTGTTCTTAATAATGTGGAAAAAACTCCTGATATTAACATATAATTAAACGTAAAATATTTTAGTTTGCAATAATAAAATGTTATAAATTATGAGTCATAAGTATCTATTATATTATAATTTTATTTTTAAGTGCATTGAAAGCAATACTAAAACAACTATTGACGAATTATTTATATATTTAATTTTTTTTTGTTGAACTACCTATAAATTTTTAAAAATTGTTTCGTAAAATCTATGAAATATGCATATAAAAGTTCTTAAACTTAAAATATGCAAATTCTTATAAAAAAATAAAAAAAATATGCAAAATTATACAACAAACATTTTCTAACTAAAAAACCTAGTTACTATGAATTGAAATTATATCAAACCAAAATTTGAATATGCGCTTTTTAAACAAATTTGCAAATGCCTAAATTTCCGAGCCTTGATTATGACTTTAAACTAAATAAAATTTTTATTAAAATGTTTCATTATATAATATTATTGAGATTGAATTTGTAGTAATAATCTCAAAAGTATGGATAATAATTTTCTCTACACATCTGTGTGAAACACAGATAAAACTGATTTAACTATTACAATCTTCTAACGAAAAAATATTTTATGCTATAAGAATGAATGTTAACTATAGTATATATATTTTCTACAAAATGTAAATGGACCGTATTAAAACCAATCCCATTGTTGTTCGTTAAGAGACTCCGAATGTTATTACACTTAAATCTCGTTATAATTAATTTCCTAATATTACAAAAAGTTTTGAAGTTTAAAATTAGAAACCACCCTAATATAGTGTCGTGCTAACCATCAGTGACACACTGACACCCCGAGGCAATCGTTTTTATAGCTCTGACCTTAATCATTATCCGCTGACATTTCTTTTTGATTAAATGAAAGGGTATTTAGTTTTCTATTACAAGGAAAAATATACAAATCAATATAATGTTTTCTTTGTTTTTAGATTCTGAGCGGAGCGATGAATGTATTGATTTTACAATGTTGTGTATTTTTATTTTTATTTTTTATTTATTTATTTATTTTTTTTTTTTTTGTGCCTGTGTACATGAGGAAGTGTCAAAATAATGCTCCAATTTCAAACCGGGTGGTGGTTTCCGATTCGTAAGTGAATCTAGTTGGTGCATTGGGGAGGTCATTTTTTGAATTTCCCAATAGTTTTCAAAAGCACCGGGAAAAATCAAAAAAAAAAAAATAAGGAAAAACTGGAATTTTTACGCAAAACTAGTTTTCGAGCAAATCGATTTTTTTATATGGTTATGATTCAAAAACTAATATCTGTAAATACTTGAAATTTTCACCAAATATTCATGTTAGTGTTATCTATATACAGTTAAATTTTCAAAAAAATTATTTAAGTTATTTATAGACCACTGAAATTTTCGATTTTTATGAGAATTTTTTTTTTGAAGTGTCGATAAAAAAATTTTGGATGACCAAAAACACTTATATTATAATACAAGGTTTCTAATGAGTTGTTCTTATTGTAGCTAAAAAAAATTAAAAATCGTAAGTCACAACTTTTTTTCATAACCATTTATAGTTCAAATTTTTACAAAATCTGTCGAAAACGCGAAAATTTGCAAGTAATTTTGAAGTTGAAAAATCATAAAAACTTTTATGTTTATAACTAAGGATTAAAAACACAACACTAAGTTTTCCATAAGTTTTCCTTCAAGTATCTTTAAAGAAAACTCGAAGCATCATCATAGGAAAAATTTTAAGCGCGCTTGAATTTTAAATTTTTACGAAATCGCGTTACGATAACGATTTATCCTCAAACTATTTTAAATATTTGTTAATGCTCAAAAAGTATAAGTCGTAAATACTTGAAAATTTAACCAGTTATTTAGATTGGAATTTTCTTTACATGATTTACTTTTCAAAATATTTTGACTTTTTGAGCTATTTATAGACAACTGAAATTTTCAATTTTTCTGAAAATTTTTTATTAAAGTGTCGATAAAATTCTTTTGGGCCAATCAAAATACTTGAAAATTTAATAAAAAGTTACTCATAAGTTATTCTTATTGTTATTAAAAAATGATAAGAATACATAGGCACAATTTTTTTTTTTATTAGCATTTAAAGTTCAAATATTGACAAAAATTCCTCAAAATCATGAATATTTGCAAATTATTTTGTAGGTATAATTCATACAAATTTTTGTATAAATAGCTAAGAGTTGAAAATTTAATACAAGATTTTTTATAAGTTTAGCTTACATTAATTATAAAAGAACTTAAATTTTGGTATATTCAGGCCATTTAAACATAAATCACCTTTTTCACTAATCACTAGAAATTATATCCTAGGCTGACAAATCATCTCCGTTCAGAATCGTTTTTCGTATACAATGATACCTATCATTGGATTCAAATTTAACACTCCTATAATACATAATAATGATTCATACGGCATCTAATGTACAGCAGAGTGGTACCCACTTACCCACTTTTTATTAATTAATTTATAAAAATATGAACTTATCTTATATTTAAACTTTAATCTTTGACAAAAAAAATATATTTTGATTTGTACCTTAGTAATTGACATGTATTACATCTAAAGCTAACATAATAATAGTATTATAACTATAAGAAAAATAATATTTAATGGTTTCTACACTCCAACACCAATATTGAATATTTTGTATTTTAAGGTATTTAAATAGTATAATATTGATTATTTAATACCTTTTTTTTTGTGAAAAAAAAACTTTTTGGTAGTAAAATGTTATAATATACACTAAAAACATACTAACTATATACCTAGTATATACGTACATTTGAGTGTTTATGTTGAAAATAACAATAAATAATTTTAAAAAAAACCCAATGAAAAAGTTTTATGACCATTTCTATACAACACTTCACACTATTATAACCATTTATTTTGATTTTTCTGAAAAAAAAACTAAAAATTTAAATAAAATACAACAATTCCAGAGTATAAACTCTATGTCAATAAAACAAAAAATAAATACAATCACTTTATATTTAAAACATATTCTACATATAATTTTGCATAAAACAGAAGTAGGTGAATACTTATATTGAGAATTTAAGTAGGAAGTGAGAGAAGTAATTGGTTTTATAATTACGAGATGTGAATTTTTATGAACTTTTTGTGTGATCCATTTTATCAATTTTATTATTTTGAGATTCACAATGATTGATAAAATAATAATTTTTCTTTTTATAGATAAAATAAAATAGTGAAATTATAAATTTAAGAATATTTAAAAAATTTTCAAACATGTTTTGTTGAATCTGTAAACTCTTCTCTGAATAAACTTTTTTACGAAACAACTTATTATTATTTCACTGCTATCATATTTAAAATGATTATATTATAGTGAAAGAATGCTATTTTTTTTCAATAGTCTGATTTACAACTGTTATCAGTAGTTTACCTCCTTTTTTCAATACTTGATAAAAACAACTAAACATTTATAACTGAGAATACATTTATTAAATTCCTAACGGACTCAAATTTGTTCATACAATAAGTTTTATTTGGTAAATTTACAGATATATATATAAAATACAATCTATGTATTTTAATACAAAATAATGATTAATGGCTTGTCTTTACTATAACTTACCTACATTGTACACTTTACATTATATTTTAAATTGAGAAATAAAATACATTATTTCTGAACATTATTATTATTTTTTAATCAAGACAGTATTGTTTACTGGTGCTTATAATACAATAATACGATACATAGATACATGGTTGGTGTTATTATAATAAATTGTCATTACTAATTTCAACTTAACGTTATTGTTTGTTGTTTGATACATAGTATGTATTTCACGTGCAAGTATAAACAATATCATACTGACATATTATAATAGAATGCCATAATATTATGATAATATTGGTGTTCACACAATGAATAATACGACGTAAATGTAATAACTTAAATGACAAACTAACATTAAAAAAAGGAAGCAAATGGATTATTGGTTAGACATATGGTTTATACAAAATAATAGTTAATTTCTAAGAATATTAAATTTTTTATGGGAAAAAAGTATTTTATACTCATTTATTATGTATTTTCAACACGTCTTATTCTATTATTCCTGTTCTCAATTGGTGATTATTATTAATAATGTATTTATTATTTTTATTTATTTAAAAAATCTATAATTTAAAATATTTATTGCTTATTTTCATTTTAAAATTGTATAATTATTGTTTTAATATAT
>VUJU01002398.1:0-37859 GCA_009835225.1 Aphis craccivora
ACAATATAGTTAAACACTAATTCTTTAATCTGAAATAATATATTTCATTTTACAAATTATGGAATAAAATATTTAGTAACCTTAAGATGTAAATTTGTATAATCAATTAAATAAATTAAGTAATTCATAAATTATATTTATACATTATGCTATTTATTATCTTTATTGAAGTGTAGGTACCAGTGTATTTTTATTATTAACATATTTTGGTTACTATAAAAAAAAAAAAAAATAATAGATACTACCTAGTTAATGTATTATTCTACTTAACTTCACTTATTATTAACTCTCCTTACTTCACACATAATTTTTATAGCTAATAATTATATTTTTAATTTATAAATAAATAGGTTTACTGTATTAGGCCAATCAAATTTAATTTCTTATACTTAGAGTATAACCTATGACTTAAATTAATTAAATATAAATGTGAAACCATATTATTGTTGACTTTTTAATTTCAATAATGTAAGACTATTATGGATTTTTTATAATAGTTAAATATGTTAATAGATTCGTGTATAATAATATACTATTAAACATGGGTACATGGACATAAATTATTGACAATACCTTTTGTTTTGAAACTTTATTTGAAGAAACATCATTTAAGATAATTTTTGTCTGAGTGATATTTGATGGATTTTTTTCCCTTCTTGCATCTTCAACTTTTGTCATCAAAAAACTATGCTTTTTCTAAAAAAAAAAAAAAAAGTAAATACAAAATTTAGTACCTAATCAAACATTTAACCGTTTGGATTGATACAATTTATCAAGAAGATAATAAAATAGGTACCTACTTAATAGGAATGTAACAATGTTTTTACAAATAAAAGTTTGCTAAAAAGGTCAAAATGACAAAATAATATTGAATAATAAATATCTAAATAATTAAAATACATTTCATACTCTAGTCTGTAGCTACATGAATGAGATTTTAAAAATAAATGTTTTCACTTCTAACATCGATAGAAAATACCTGTCCTATCTATTAAATA
This sequence comes from Aphis craccivora, assembly GCA_009835225.1. Classification (NCBI taxonomy): domain Eukaryota; kingdom Metazoa; phylum Arthropoda; class Insecta; order Hemiptera; family Aphididae; genus Aphis; species Aphis craccivora. Next base: position 999 of record VUJU01002398.1, read on the forward strand.
ATGTTAATTAATATTGTGCTATTTGTACTTACTTTAATATGACTTAATAAGTTTCCACTGGATGTTGTAGATGCACTTATAATTTGTGGACAATATTCACACGAAGCCGTTAGTTTCTCACCATTTATTGTAATTAACTTGTAAAAATTATTAAATAAATATTGGAATTTCGGAACACTGTTTGAGTGACTTTGTTGAAGTTCTTGTGTTGATGTATTTTCCACATTAACAGTAGCATTAGAATCAACGTTTTCATGAATACGTGCTTTTTTTTGTTTAGGTTCAGATAGTTTAGTTATATATCGCTCCATTCAAAATAGTATAATACTAAATAGTAAATACGGAACACTTTTAAAAGCTTACAAATTAACCTTCGTTAACGTACAACGTTGAGTGACGAGTGACGAGTGTTCATACTTCATAGTGTTCACACTCGTTAGCAATTAAATAATATTAATTTTTAATATAATAATATGATAGGTAATGCTTAGTGCTTACAAATTACAAGGAATACCCAACATTATTATGTTCTGAGCTATTTATGTTCGATTTACCCTCCGGACCCCTCTTCACCATCCAAAAATCAAGATAATATTATTACGTGAAGTTGACGTGAATGTCTAGCGGTCTAGCGGGACAATGCCGAATGCTGATACTATATTATTATTATGACGTTTTATATCCATATACACTTACAGTAATGTCTCAAAATAGAATATATTTTCCATCACGAGTTCACGAAATACTGTACGCCACGGCCGCTGGATGAAGTTTTTACACTTTATACGTAACTACTAATAAGTAATAACTTATACAATATAATAATATTATTTCGGTTTATATAAAAAATAGACAAGAACGATATTATTTCCTTGAAACAGTTGAAACCATTTCTAGTAATCAACATTACACGAGTAAAGTATAGAATAATAAACTCATTCGTATCAACGATAATGTGCTGAGATATTCTATAATACTATAAATACCTATACCAGTATTATACAAACGGCTATGAAGAAAAAATTAACATATTCATGTTTATTTTTAGGAATAAAGTAATAATTTAATTTTGTTTGATTAATAATAGGTTCCCTAAAACTGTTTAATAAAATTAAAAATTAATAGTACCCAACTACCAACAAATCAGTCAAAAATAAAAAAAAAACTAGAAATAATTTATTTATCTAGATATATTTATCTAGTTAGGAATAAAATTTATCTTAGATGACAATCAGATACCAAATATCTTATTTATCTAGATGAGATAAAGATTCTGCAGTTTTATCTAGATAATTTATCTAGATAAATGTATCTAGATACTGCTCAACACTGATTATATATTGAAATAAATACACAATTCAAACGGGTACTCGTATATGTATATTATATAGACAATGCCTGTGTATTGATTGGACGTTAATACGTATTTTTGGATTTCACTGTCTATATAGTGGCTCTACTATGGCCCTACTGTGATATACCTATATGAATTCCAGGATTACTAACGGTGCCGTTCAATTGATATATTCTATTTTAATGTTTTCTATGCTTACCTAAAAACATATGTGCACGTTACCTGTTTATCTATATATCTACGGTAATGTGAACGGTAGGTAACCTAGGTGATCGCCTCATAATATAACACTATATTATGATTTTCAAGTATTGGAAAAAATATGATACTTTTTTACTGTAACTACAACTACCTATTTCGTCAGAACGTCTAGTAATATACACTTTTTCGATCATAATATTATATTTTATTATTCTTTTATGTTTAGTGGACATTTATTAAAATATTACCTACAAATGAAAACATTGTTTTATCATGTTACTTCTTATAGCTCTATGATATTCATGAATACCTAACCCACAATATACAATATTATAACTAAAATTATGTTTTCGTTTACATTTTGTTAAAATTCTAACTTGTACTTAAATTCTAACTTATTAATTCTATTCGATTCTCACAAAAGAAAAGTAAATATATATCACGGTTTATATTCAAAAGATAAAAGTATTTCTGAATACTTAGTTTGTATTATTAAAGACAAACTTCTAGGCGCAAAAAAACAACAGATTTCTTCTGACAGATATTTTGACAGACTTCTCGCGTCACAAAATTAAAATAAGACAAACGTTATTATGGTAACACTTAGTTTATTTTTTTTTCATTTTTATTCGAGATTTGTAACTTTTTTTATCAGTTTTCTGTATTCAAATTTCAAATACAGTGACGCTTTTCATTAACACTTTGATTTCTCTGAAAGAAGATTTTACTAACCTTATTTATATTTTGAGTTACAAATTCTATAAAATATATATAAGACAAAAAGTGAGATTGATTGACACAGATTTATTTTTTAAAAGTCAGATGGTATAAAACATCACTAGGCGTTCACCTGTTTTAGAATTTCACCTTCGTTTAACTTAAGTGTTGAAAATGCATTATTTTTAATTTAATTGTGACAATGATTGCAAACAAACAATAAATAATTTTAGGTAAATTGTACAGCTTATCTTCCACAAAAATTTGTTAAAAACTGATATCAATATTTCCTTACTAACTAAAAAATTTACGAGTTACAAAGACAAATGTTATTTTTGTGAGTTTAACTACCCAAAGTATTTTAATTATTAAATAAACTATTATATTTTTCAATAATACCGACCATAAAATATGGAGTTTGATACTTACGTATTTAATTATAACATAAAATTAGAATTTAATTTATGTAAAAATTAAAACTAAATGTGTGGCATTTAATTTTGGCGTCTACGTTTAAATATATTAAAAATAATACATTTAAATCAAGTTAGAATAGTAAAATGAAAATTAAAAACATATTTAAATACTTCTAATCTAGCTTTTCAATTCTGAACGAACTGATAAATGTATTCAGTATTGATTTTACAATAATGTGTTTTTTTTTTTGTGTGTGTCTGTGTACAGCATAACTAGTCGAAATAATGCCTCAATTTCAAACTTTGGGGGTGGTTTCAGATGGAAAAATGAATATCCTTGGTGCATTATAGAGGTCAAAAGTACACATTTTCAACAGTTTTCAAAAAAATCTATTTTTTTATATGGTTGTAATTCAAAAACTAATCACTGTAAATACTTGAAATTTTCACGAAATTTGTATTTTAGTGTTGTCTATATATATTATACAGTTAAATTTTCAAAAAATTTTGAATTTTTTTGAGTTATTTATAGACTGCTGAAATTTTCGGTTTTTATGAGAATTTTTTCTTGAAGTGTCGATAAAAAAAAATTTGGATGACCAAAAAATTTTGAAAATTTAATACAAGGTTCCTTATGAGAGTTGTTTTTATTGTAGCTAAAAAAATTAAAAATCGTAAGTCACAATTTTTTTTTATAAGCATTTATAGTTAAAATTTTTACGAAATCTGTCGAAAATGCGAAAATTTGCAAGTAATTTTGAAGTTGAAAAATCATAAAAATGTTTGTGTTTATAACTAAGATTAAAAATACAACATTAAATTTTCCATAAGTTTTCCTTCAAGCAGCTATAGGGAAAACTCGAAGCATCATTATAGGAAAAACTTTAAGTGCGTTTGAATTTTAAATTTTTACGAAATAGCGTAACGATAACGATTTATCCTTAAAGGGTTTTAAATATTTGTTATTATTCAAAAAGTCTAAGTCGTAGGTACATGAAAATTTCACCAGTAATTAAGATTGTTTTTTTCTTTACATGATTTAATTTTCAAAATATTTTGACTTTTTTTGACATTGTATGAAATTTTCAAGTATTTTGATTGAGCTAAAAAAATTAAAGCGATACTTCAAAAAAAAATTTTCAGAAAAATTGAAAATGTCAGTTGTCTATAAATAGCTCAAAAAAAGTCAAAATATTTTGAAAATTAAATCATGTAAAAAAATGCTAATCTAAATTACTGGTGAAATGTTCAAGTATCTACGACTTTTTGAATAATAATAAATATTTAAAATCGTTTGGGATCAATCGTTATCGTTATGCTATTTCGTAAAAATTTAAAATTCAAACGCACTTAAAATTTTCCTATAATGATGCTTCGAGTTTTCTCGATTAATTCTGGTGTATTCAGGCCATTAAAACATTAACCATCTTTTTCACCAACCATTCGAAATGATATCCTAGGCTGACAAATCATCTTCGTTCAGAATCGTTTTTCGTATACAATGATATCTATCATTGGATTCAAATTTAACACTCTTATAATATGTAATAATGATCCATACGGCACCTAATATACAGCAGAGCGGTACCCACTTAAACGCTTTTTTCTATTTTTTTTATTTTTAAACTGTTAAATTTTCATTTTTCTAAAATATTTATATTGAAATAAATCCATTGTATGTACGAATAATAAAATTCCAACTCATGTTTTATTCTTATCGCGTATAATTATTATTGAATACTCAGGTCTTAAACCTATTTATTCGTATTTTAAGGTAGCTAGGTGAACAGATTAGTCATAATATAGGTTATATTTCAATACTAACACTGGATAAAAGCCAATATAACATTAAATTACGAACATTATTTGAATTCTGATCATAAATAATACTTACGCGTTTTTAAATCTTTATTACTTCATAAACAAGAGTGCATTTTCAGTATATTTTTTAAATTGACAATGAAATAATATTTCAAACAGGTAATTTTTTTTTTATCCAAGACGTTTATTAAACATAAAATATTAACGTTTTTTCTGAAAACGAGCAATTGATATAGTTGTTCACAATTTCCATTGAAATATAGTAAAACTAACATCAAGATATAGGTCAGGTTAGTATAATAGTTATAAGTTAGTATAATATTTTATATCGTGTCTATTTTTAATATTTATATTTAAAATTTCGTAAAATAGATTGACGATGTGCACAAATATTCTGAATGAATTATATAATATGGGATAGGTACATTTCGATAATAATAGTTTTAAATTTAATCAAATATACTGATTACCTATATTATATTTTATTGATTACCTATATCAATAGTTAATATAAATTATTAGTTTTTTTTTTAATTTAACTTAAACTTGAATTTTAATTTTATTAAGTTTTTAGTATGTTAATTTTAAACTCCAAGACGTTAATAAAGAATATATTTAATTTGACTCGTGCAAATAATTAAAATTGAGGTCAACGCGGATGCAACAACGCATTAATGTGATAATGTATGAATTGGAAAACTGCATATATAGTCAAATATAATGAATCAAAATGCCAAGGACATATAAATACGATTAATACTTTCATACCTTCGATATCTACTGTTTTAAATCCGTTGTTACATTTTTGTTGACGACTGTATTTCCGATGCCCTATGTGACAGCTACAAATAACACGATGGAAATTTCCGTTCATGAAATTTGATACTTTTTTTTTTGCACATTCATTCACAAAAAAATCAACAAGTAAGTACTCGATATTAAATCAAACTAAACGGTGTTTGGAAGCATTTACTTTTTATTGTTGACTACACAAATTCGTAGATATTATTTAATGGTAGAATAGGTATCTATAATATTGGCATAGGACCCTGCTAGTTAATAAATTATAAGCTTGAAAGAAAAAGAAATATCGACGATTGACAAATACCTTTGAGTACATTAAAATATAGACTTCCGTGGAATATATACCTACATTTATATATTGTATTATGCTCTGTGCAGGATGATGTAAAAATATGCTAATTTATAATATAATTAATGTATTTTATTATTTTCTACCTTGTATTAAATATTAAAATGTAGGTGTCTTTAATTTTTGTATTTTTATTATATTAGTGTATTGCATAATGTATCAATGTATCATGTATACTTCATACAGTATATTATAATATTCAAAATTCAGTTATTTTAAAAATTACATAAATATTGTACTTTCAAATAGAAAGATAAAAATAAAAGTAAATTCGTTCATTCAAATTAATAAACAATCAACAATTTACTAAACAAGTTGATAATAATAATTAACCAAATTACAAATACATATAAAACCACATTGCTAATATACAATGATGTGATAAATAACAATTTTAACAAACATAACTCATAGTAATATGTTTTGGTATATATATAATAATTATAATAATAAACATAATAGTACCTATTCCATTAAAAAAAAAAAAAATGGTATATTTTGATACAGTGTATCATTTATGCAAATTCACATATTACTAGTTATAAGTCTTAATTCTTATAAATCAATAATGAAAATACATTTAACCAAATATGAATGCTTATTTTGAAACTAGGTATATTTACTTAAATGTTAACTTGTTTTGACATTGAGTAGATTATGAATATGAAATAATTGGCCATTTTTTTTTCAAATGTTAGTGCCAGTGTTAATCAAATAGTTTTTTTTATTAAGAACTAATATAGACTTAATTAGTATGAGAAAGTACTGTATATAATTAGTATATTCGGCATTAATAATGAATACCTAGTTTATTAGTATAATATGATCTTTTTGGCGAAAAGCATTTTGACGAACGTAATTTTTGGCGAACAGTCAATTTGGCAAAAATGCATTTTATTGTTATATTTTTAAACGTTTTTAACTTTTATAAATGTATGTAAAAGGTACAAAAAATTAATATTGAAATATTATTGAATCTCATATATTATTTTAAAATATATTAAATATTTTTTATTTTATAATATTAAAAACAATTATAAAATAATTAAAAATAGCTATTGAAAATTTACTTGGTTTTTTATATCTTAATACCTTATATCATAGGTCACTAATTAATATTTTCCGTGGGCCACATTAAGAATTCGGAAAATGCTCGCGGGCCATAAAAATTCGAAGTACATACTATTTATTATAATATGCCGATTAGATTATGTTACATATTAAATTATCAGCTTTTTCTCTCCTTGTCTGCGGGCCAGTTAAAATTCATCCGCGGGCCGCCATTTGGTGACCCCTGCCTTATACAATAATATTATCTATGCATATATAAAACTCAATGTGAAATCAATAGTTTTTTCTTAACTAATGAAATAAATTACAAATACAGAAAGAAACTTATATTTAAAGTAAAGAAAGATACACAATTAATAATACTTTTGATCATGTTTTTTAAATTCTGAAAATCAAAGTACTTGTGATGTAGAATTTTTGGTGATCTCATATTTGGTACAATTAATACTAAAAATATTAAATGTATAGTAGGTACCTAAGCTATGCAGAGCACTGAATATATATAATAACGATCATTTAACGACTTGGTATGTTGGCTGTCCGAACAAAAATAACGACAATCGACACAATTTGTTAATTAAATTAAATACAATATATTTTTAATTTTATTTTTAAAATAAAAAAGTACAATAAAAATTTGAAGACAGAATAAGTAAGTTGCTACTAGAGTTAGTTTATTATACTGGGAATGGGCTTATATAAACAACGATGTAGCGAATGTGATGAAGTCTACGATTTATAAGTCCTACAAGTGTGTAAATAGGAATGTGGGAAGTTAGAAAAAGTCTAGACTAAATCCCATTCTATAGACTAGGGGTAAGCACCTATATTTATATGTTAATGCAAGTAGCATGATCATAAATTTAGTCTTTACTTAATAATAAATGGAGGTCGTTCGTATCCAAAAATACATCTAATGTATGTGTTTCATTATTGAATACATAGAAATTATATCTAAGTATATTATGTTAGCTTACATATTCATAACTTACTTTTGCTTCAATACCAGTTTTTACATTAATGAAATGCATTATTATTGACTACAATAACAACATAAAAATGTTGAAATGCATAACAATTAAAATGTTATCAGTCCTATCAGAATCTGAAACTATACTCCAAAGAATATAAACTATTTCATTATAATTATTCTAAAATTTAAATGTAAGAAAAATAAGTACTACTTTTTACAGCAATTCATGTGTATTGTATATCCTCTTACGAGTTCTTTTATAGTGAAAAGCTTTTAAACAGTAGAACTATCTTTTTAATAAATAATTTTTGTTTACTTCATTGAGCTTTACATATGATGTTTTGTATTAACTATAAGACAGAACATCATTAAGAGAGTTTTTTAGGTTGCTTCTTCAATCCACTAGTATTCAAAAACATTTTAGTGTCTTTTTATTTTAATAACACAAACGAGAGTCTCAAATTATATTATTATTAATGTAGTCTGCTATTCGAGTACTTTTTTACATTGGTATGCAGCTGTTTGTAAATCAAAATAATTTATGGTTAAAATAAAGCAAAAATAGTGAAACAAAGGTTGACAGTTAAAAATATACTTTACTCAATAAAGGTCAAAAAAATGGTTTTTAAAGCGTGACATATACTCATAAAATCGATTTTAAATGAATCCATACAACGAATTTAATCTTTTTAAACACATAGGTAGGTAGGTACCGAAAAAACCGCTCTATAATAAAAATAATAATTTATTATTACCTTCAGTAAATTTTAAATTGCCTTTATCATGATTTCTAAAATTAAAAAGCACTGCACTGCGTAAATAGAAAATTCATCAACCGTAAAGTTATTAAATATTATGCTTTCTTGTTTACAACATTTTAGTGACTTTGATATTAAGTATAATAATTTATTAGTAATTGAAAGTTATAAAATAATTAAAATGAAAAAAAAAATAAGATGTATACTGAATATTTTCAAATAAATTAATAGATTTTAAAATACTATAAGTGTAGTTTGATAAATTAATCACCCAATGTACAAGACAAATCGACAAACATATTTATTTACTTTTTCTTCAATAATTAAAATACAATTTTTGAAATTTTGAAATAGGTACACTGAAAAACTAAATATAAGAAATGTTGAGATTTTTTTTTACTACTTAAGAGTGCCTATTAACTTCTGTTATTTAAACTAAAACTTCCTTTTAGTAATTTTATACTGTAAATTGTTTAGTGGATAATTTTTCTGAAAATTTTGATTTAACAAAATTATAGTTTGTAGGCTTAAAGATATTAACTTTGTGTGCCGAGAATAATAAGTTAATGTTAATTGATTTGAATGACTTTATGATAATTTTAAAAATGTTATTGATTAATATTAACCAATAAACATTAAAAATAGTTCAAATATAATAAATATTACATCTATTTTTATGTTTTTAAAAAACTTTTTAAATTTCTATTATCCTTAATATACACATTTTAACAAATGAGAAACAACTTAAAAAATGAATTAGATATCTACTCGTATATCATAATATTATCCCCTAATTTATTTACAGTAAAAAAAAAAGATCCTCATTTGAATGAAAGAAGTTTGTATCGTTACAAAACAATCCTTGAAAAGAATAAGCAATCTCAAAAATTGTTAAAAAAAAAAAAAAAAACAAAAATAGTAAATAAATTTAAAAGAATCTCGTGTCTAATTTTCATGGCTCGGGCATTAAAGTTTAAAATGTTTTTTATTTTTAAATACAAAACAACAATACTATAAGAGAGGCCGTTTATTAATACTGTACTGCAAATCGTTATGCGTTTATACGTCTTACAGCGGGATAAACCCCACTCGACGAAAGGAAAATATATACCGCCAAAAAAAAAAACACCGCCCGAGGACAGCTAGTATAACCTACCTACGACAATGGCGTATTTCTGGGGGGGGGATGGTGCGATTTCTTCCCCCCCCCCCGCCCAGAGACTCTACTTTTATTTTTATTTATTACTTAAATATTTTTGTAATAACACATGTACTTATGGATACACAACGTGTACATCTAATTATAGTAAAATAATTTGACCAGCAAAGAGTTACTCTATTTTCACTTATAAATTAGAATTTAATAAATTGATTTTTTTTTACAAAAAAAATTGTATCAAAGTCGCCCTCCTGAAAATATCGTTATCATTGTAACGACTCGTAAATGACGTAACGTGTCGTATCGTGTTTTCAGAGCGCGGACGCGATGGCTGAAGAATTGATGGCACCCGTCGGCCGCCATGCTGCCCGTATCCATACAGATGCGCATCCTGTGGATGTTCGCGATGGGCACCGTGTTCGTGGTGCTGTTGCAGTACCAGACGTCCGGCGCCTGGTCCCCGCAACAGGGCCAGCCGGCCGCCCGGCCCGACCCGTTGGCCGAGAACCTCGTGTCCATGGCCCTGTCCAAGGTCGTGGTGGACGAGGGCGCGGGCGTCTCGCGGGACTTGCTGATGGGCATCACCCGGCAGATCGCCAGGTACGTGGTGTACAGCGCCAGCTGCAGCGGCGTCGGCGGTAACGGCTTCGGCGGCGGTGGCTACGGCGGCGGCGGTTCCGGTGCGGCCGAACCGAACACCGTGTACGTCATCACGCCCACGTACAGGCGGCCCGAACAGGTGGCCGACCTCACCAGGCTGGCCCAGACGCTCATGCTGGTCAGGGACATACACTGGCTGGTCGTCGAGGACTCCAACACCAAATCGCCGCAACTCGCTGTCCTGCTGCAGTCGTTCGGCGTCAGATACAACCATTTGATCGGTAAGATCGATAATAATATTAATATTCTTAATGTGATTGTGTGTGTGTGTGTGTGGGGGGGGGGGCTGCGGAACCTATACTACGACGGTTTGAATACCATATAGAGCAATATTAATAGTCTATTAGCGATTTTATAGTGGGAGGTAGTAGGTACTCAGAGGTCTGAGTGACGATATCGAGTGATTATACCTATTATTACCTGTACGGAATTTCAATACACCGACGATTCAAAAACGATTATTTCAATTAACGATTCGTAGTAATGAACAGATATAGGTTCTCGTCTTAAAAACAAAAATGTAGCTATGTAACCTAAACCGCGGCTAGCACTCCTTATAATTGATCGAAAATGTGGTTCATAAGCTTATAATTAATATATTATACTTAAAAATGTCCAAAATAAGAATTTTAATCAATGGAACAATTTTAACGGTACAATAAGCATATTTGGTTAATCGCTGTATTACATTTTATGTTATTAAAGTAACGGGTCGGAACCGAATTTATAAAATATGGCCACTGCAATCCTGCAGGAGTCCCTATAATTATTTATTATTTAAATATAACTAAAAAAATTAAATTATACATCAAATAGATTATAGAAATATAATTTGCTCTAGTTTATTATTTATTCATGAGTTCTACTAGATTTTATTTTTAAAACATATAAAACGATACTTCGGACCCGAGATCGATTTAAAAAGGAAGCAAGGTTTTTTTTTTTTTTGTGCATGAGTAACAAAGAAACAATTTTACTAAGTACCTACTTCTTTCTTTTCAACGAAATAACAAAACTTTTTTAAGTTTTAAAAGCAACTTATCTAATAACACTGTGGGTACCTCATCTTTGTATACGTATAATGTACATGTGTATATTTCCCAAATCTAATGCGTATAATTTACTTCATTTTAATTTAATGCAGGTGAACAAAAAATACATTTACTGCTATTATAGCTATGTAATAATTTGTGATTGTGAATAATACACGCGCAAAAGGTTTCATTTTAATGTAAGAAAAATAAGAAATTAAATCGTATAAAATAATACTACAAATAAAATGAAAATGTGCATTTATATTACTCATTTATTACCTATACTATAAAATAGTAGGTAAGTTGTAATTATTTTATTCTCTCAAAACGAGGGAGTCCTGATTGTAGCAGAGAGATTAAAACATCAATGGACATTCTAAATTTTAATGATTCTATATTTATTAATCAGTATGATTAATTAGGTAATACGATTGAAATAATAAATATCAAATGACTTTATAAGCACTCGTTCTGCGTTCCTAGTGAGTTATATCTACCTCCATAATTTTGTATATATGTAGCAAGGATTAGATATTTTATAATTTATTTACATCTCAAAATTAATTTTGAAAAAGTGATAAATAAATGATTATAGTTACGTATTTTCGAGTATCCAAATTTGAATAATATATATGTTATATAATAATTTTTATTATATTTTGTTATCAAAAGATTATTAAGAATTATATAGGTACCTACTTTCTCTCGCATAATCCCAGAAAATCTTTTTTTAATTAATTATTTATTGCACTCTCGATTTAAATATTCAGATTGATCATATTTAAATTAAAAATATTAAATTAGCTAATTCATCGGCATAAATTACAATACAATTAATAAATAAATAATTGATAAAAACAATCAAATTCCAAAATAATATTTGATTTAATCTAACCTTTTATATTACATGAGTATCATGTATAGTTTATTTGTTATACATGTGCAAATAATAAATACCTATTGTATATAAATTATATATATATATTAAATGTAGGTACGTACTAATTCATGAAGTCAATTATCTATAGTAAAATATGGTCATTCAAAATATGTAGATAGACTATATAATATAACATTAAACTGTTGAAGAGGTTACTGTATTCTTTAATAGATTATTTGTAAAGTAGGTAGGTAGTTGATGTAACTTATTGCGAAAACGTGAGTCAATAGAAAAAACGCATATTATGAGTGTACAACGTTTGCGCTTTCAAATGCATTGAGTATGCCATTTAGTGGTCCCCGAGTTCACGATTTCCCGAGAAACACAGACGGTAAACACTAATATTGATCCCAGCTCGAAAATATGAACAAATGAGCGTGTAGGTAATAATAATATAAATGGAAAGTGCCATGGTTCGAGATATATCTAAGCATAAAGATTTATACCGGCGGGTACACCCTGTATAACATGACGGTTTATCCCGCAGATTACGTTTAACGCTCTTTAAACGAACAAAAGCATTTACACAATGTATTCTTTGTCCTTGATAGCAATGATGCTGATTTTTATCATACCGTGTTTGTGCGTTATTTCTTCAATAGAGACTTAGCATAACATTTGAAGCCGAGTAAGGAGTAGGTACCAATCTCTTGAAGTGAGCACAAGAATTCATGTTACTTATACATTTAAAAAGGCATAATAAAATATTAAAAATAATGTGTTATTAAATAATAAAAGTAATAATACTATTGTCCTAGCTAAGTATACTTCCGTGTTTGCATTACCCAGATACAGCTATTAGTATTATTAAGCACTAGGTACGCATTCGCAGTAAGTGAATAACAAAATATTTATTTTAGGAATACTCGACAAACTTTTTAATGCTATACCTTCCTATTCAAATACATTTAACCAATTGTGAAAACATAAAATCAGATTTTTGACTATCCAGATGAATAAAACCCATAATAGTAATTATAAGTTATAGGTAGGTACTTTATAGCATGTAAATAATAATTAGAGTTCTGAATTTTATGACCCATAAACTATAAATAATGATCTAAAAATGTTTAAAAACAATTAATGCTTTCGATAAAATGTGTTTCCTTGTTGATAAATACAACTTAATCGAATTAATTTTAATGCATTTAATAAAAAAAAAAGTTTACATTAAACAAAAAAATACAACATAATTATAATATACAATTATTTTTATATGAAAAAGCTTATTAATATTTTAATGTTTAAAAAAAAATATTTTATCAAATGTGGTTTTCAAAATTAGTTAAAATCATTTGGTTTTTAAATTATTTAAATTATAAAATTTGACATAGATTACAAACATATATTTTAAAAAATTGGAGTTACGACTGTGTGGTAAGTGTCTAGTTTACCTAGTCATTGAGTAGGTCAATTGATAATTTACATACATCCATTACGGGTGTGTTAAATTTGAATTCAGAGATAAATCATTATAATAATGTACGAAAAACGATTCTGAGCTAATACAGCCAGAGGTCAATCAGTGTGTATCCCTGTGGACATATTTTTATTATATATTTAAATTGTTATTAGCAATATAATACATTTATTTTTGTTAAAATACGTTTTTCCTGTAGTATCATAACTAAAATTGTTATTTCATTTAAAAATATTTAAGTATTCAATTTCGTCAAAATTTTAACTTGAAATATATTTATAAAAATAAATGCCAGGTGTATATTTATGAGAATTCTAAGTTGCTATGAGACTAATTTATGAAGAATTTTGTGTTACATTTTGGGCATTAAAGAGTTTGAATTTAAAACATTAAATAAATATTAAACCAAAATAATTTGCAAATTTTCATGATTTTGATTAATTTTGTCAATATTTGAAATTCAAATGCTTAAAAAAATGTGGACATGTATTATCGATATTTTTGATTCACCATTTTAATAGGTAGTAAAACTTATGAAGAATCTTAATTTAATTATTGAAGCTTTCTAACCAAACATAAACATTTATTGAAAAAAGACTAAAGAATTTGAACATTTTAAATGTCTAGAAATAGTTAATATAAATACCTATAGGTAATTGGAGAAAAGTTAGTTTCTATATAGTTTATCTTTTTGAATTACAATAATAATAATAAAATCAAGATCGATTTTGTTAAAATATGGTTTTGTGTAAAAATTCTTGCTTGCTCCGTCTTTTTTTGTTTTTTTCAATAATAGGAATTGTTTTACTTTTACTCATCACACGATAATAACTGATATTCTAAGACGCACAAAAAATAAAAAAACTCAACTGGATACATTATTATTATTAATCATATTGATTCCATACGATATTAATCGTACATCATCATTTATTTATTTATCATTTATTATGCCTTGCGCCTTGTACCAGACGTATTTATTTATTATGTTATATCTTATATTACACTGCTATAATGGCGCCAAAACAGTATTAATTTAAATACTTAGTTCAACAGGTTTTATTTTATATTAACGTTTGCAGTAGATAGGTATATAATTTTGTTTCGGTTATCGAGACATAATAACATAACGTCTTGTAAAAGAAAAAAAAACGTTTATTGAAAAAAAAAAAACAATTTACACAGTAAATAATAAATAACGATGAATGAGCAACTACCAATTCCTCTTGTCCTAAAATATATATCTCGTAAAAACGGTATTGTAAGTTTGTAAACAATCTCTACGCTCGTTGGTGGTGATATAAAACAAACACGTGTAACGATAATAATAATTATTAGAGTAATACCATTCAATAAGCTTTAGACACGTGTATAGTAGCTATACCTACTTACTATCGCACACTGGAAATTGTCAAAGCGGGAAAATAATTATTGTTTAAATATGTGCAGTACGAACAACATTCGTTCGGTATAAGTACATATTATAATGTATCCCACGTCCGTCATATTTATCTGTACGAAATATTTTATTGCCGGCAGTTTTACAATTATCTAAGCTGGAAACGCCTACGCTCATGTCTAACCGACAAAATTAAAACTACGTGTATATCTTTATGTCATTCAGATTAACACAAACCGTCGGTTGTTAAATAATTATAATAAAAATAAAATATATTTACAATAAATATAATAAATGAAACGTAACAGAAACGACCAAATCGTAAAATCAATTAATGTAACGTAATGGTATGCATCAAAACTATATAATAATATTATGATGTGTACATTGTACCTATATCGAAACAATTGATTTGAATTTTTGAAATATTTTTGTACTTTTGTGTATGTATCATCTATTTATTTCATTTGAATTTTAATATTTATTCAATGGTTTATATAATATATGCAAATGTTATTTTAAAGCAAAAAACTTAAATATTTTCGTTTATCAGATTAACCGGTGGGTTAAATTATAATGTATAATTATATGGTCAAAAAAATTCAATCGCCATTACAATAATAATATTACGAAATCATTAAGTGTGAGCTGGTCCGTTTTATGTTACATAAATATTTACCAAAATTACTTACATTGCGATTTTCGATAATATACATATATTATACATATATAATATAATGTATATGATAACCACTGAATTAGCGAATTGTTTAATAAATGCATAGGTATTAGATACTTACCTGACATAAATCAATTTTAAATAATACGCACACATTAAAAATTTATTTTTAAATCATAATATTATACTGTTAATATTTTAAACATACCTACTTGTAATCGATTAACTATAAATTTGGTCTTAACTCTTAATTTATAATCATTTAACAATAATCCAAAAATACACAGGAAAACAATAAAACTTCGAAATGTATATTAAAAAATAACGGAAAGTAGATAATAATACATTTAAAAAATGCAATTATAATTATTATTGTTATAAAAAATTATATCGTTATTGTCTAAAAATAAATTAGATACAATGTTATTGTTGCGTAAATAATTTTTCAAAATATCGCATCACCAAACATTTTCGACATTTATGTTAAATACCTACGTCATATTACTCATATTATTATTTTAAAAGTCAAATTTAATTAAAGTTTAATAACAAAACAGGGCCGTTTCAGTAAATCAATGGTGAACATATTTTAATTTAACAATAATGAGAATTTTAAAATATAAAATAATAACAACGAAATAACCAATAAATATTGAAAATTTAATTTAAATTTCTAAAAGTATCTACCTATTGTAGAGCAACTTTTAAAAATAAATGCGGTGACCTCGACCTATAGGAGTAGGTACAATATACACACGTTGTTTTTTATACACCTACTTGTAGTCGAGTATTTTTATCATAACAATTTGATGTATGACAATGACGGATTTATAAGAAAAAACAATATAGTCGCGTATAGTTTTGAAACTTGTTAAAACCCATCAATTTTCTTAGAACCGTTATAACCTATATACGACTGCAATAAACACTTTGTACGACAGAATTCTGACGTTAAATGTGTTAGTTATATTATTGTCAATATAAATTACATTTTCGGATTGACATATATATATATATATTTAACGATAATTTGTAGGTCACCTTTACCCTTTAAGTTTTAGAGATATCCACTATCCGTTTAATTTAGTATTTGTTAAAAACGCGTATAATTAAATTGTGTTTTAATGTACAAAACTGTGCACAAAAAACGTAATTATTTTTCGGTTTATGATTCACAAAATCGTATCCTATTTTATATATCTACGCTTAAAACCATTTTATAATCACCCCCACTAACTAGCAATATCAATCATTCACGAATAAATGAATAATACTATCGATAATTTAACAATTATCAATTTAATTATTTTAATAATTTTTTTTCTCTAGCAAAACTTTATAAAATTGTTGAGCACCAACTTACTTCTATCGAATAGAAACAGAAATGGCGTTTCTAATCGGTGGCATAGTTATAATTTATAACATATAAATTATAATTGAGTACACTGGTCAACCGAAAGTACGTAAATACATAATAATAATTATTATGTTATATTTTTTTATCATACATAATGTAGGTACCTACACGTTGTGGTTGAGTATAATTATATGTTTAGTGATGAAACCATATCCCCAGTTTGTCTTAATAATGTTTCATGTAATGAAGCTGCGTAGGTAGTGATCAAATATCGAAACAAATCTGTTATCAGTTCACCAGTATAATTAATCAATCACATAGTTAAGGATATAAATCTGTTATCAGTTCACCAGTATAATTAATCAATCACATAGTTAAGGATAAATCGAGTTGAAAATATTTACCTCCAAAATTAAAAAAAAATAATCCATAAATACAATGCATACGATTCAAATTAAATGGACAACTGGAGGGTATACCTACTGCATAAATACAATAATAATATACATATAAAACCAAAATAATAATAAATAATTCTATTGAAAATGAATGCATTTATTACAAATATAACACTGGAACTTGTTTTCATTATCCATATACCAACTATGATTTGTTTTTTATCTAATAAAATTAAGCATCATTTATGTTTAAGTATTTTTCTGCCGATGAGTATTTTTTATATTTCAATTCTTCTTTACATACAATATCACAAATTGTCGAGTTGACTATTTATGAAAAATAAAATGTACGTTTTACAAATATTAATTTACATTTTTTTTTTACGATCTACTAGATGGTGATTGTCAAATCCGCTTTAGCAAAATCTCTCAAAGCATAAAAGCAATTTAGAAACAATTTAATTTATATTTTACACTTAAGCTACCTAAATATAAGTGTTTTTAGTTGGATTTTTTTAACGATTCGGCTATCCATACAGTACCTCTAACGTCAGTATTGGATTAAAAATAATTATTATGTATAGAACACGGTTTTTATTAAATTTCATTATAAAAATACCACATTTTTAGAGCCACAAATATACTATACTACATTGTTAAAAAAATTTGTAATTATAACTTAATGGTTTTGAAAATTTTTAATTGTGCAAACGTGACGTTTCGTTGTGATGCAATTAGATTTTGACGTTTTACTATGAAGTTAAGCTCGACAAACTAAGTTTCTGGAATATTCTATTTCTAAAATAAGAAGTGGTAGGCTTTTTAATAATATAACGTGCTTTTGCCTCACTTTTCTAATAAATACCTATAGCTATGCTAAATATGATTAAGTTATGTCTATAATGTAGACTCTACATAATATAATATTATAATATGCTAATATGCACAAACAATAAATTATACTGCAATAGCCAATATGTATAAACCTCAAATTGTTTTTTATTAAATAAAACTAGGTACCTAGTAATGGTAGTATAAGTACAAAATACACATTATAATAATGTCATGTTTACTATATTATTATTAAACTTTTAAACATTTCTAAAAATGAAAAGTTTTAGTTATCATTATTGACACAGCGTTCATCATGGTTTCCTTATTCCATATATTCATCGTTCATAAAATATAGGTTTCTTTTTTTACCTCCCCATACACCTTGGTTTTGGAATAATATTATAATTTCTTTATTGAATATATTGTAAAACTTTAAGGAAAAAAGTGTACGTATTATCATAAAAAAAAGGTTGAAAATAAACATTTACCTGTATATCTCCGCTCGCGGAGTAAATATTTTTTTAACGCGTTAGAATATCGTAATAAGTAAACAGCTGAAACGATTAAATCCAAATCTATGTATATAGTATGTTTATATATGTGTGTGTGCGTGTCCGAGTATTCGACAACTAATTTCTATGCGAGAACTGTTTTTAGGAAGATATTGATAAAAATTCATTTCTAGGACAGGGGTCTTCAAACCGCCTCCCCGTCATAATATGCGACCCGCGATCACATTTGAAATTTAGCATGTATATTTTCTATTTCAAAAAAATTGGTTAACTAAAACTGAATTTTTGTATAATAAACATGTTTTTACTACGAATGCGGTCCGCAAGATTTTTGAAAAACAATATGTGGCCCGCTGCAAAAAAAGGTTGAAGACCCCTGATCTAGGACCTATAGGTCTTAGAATCCTAGACCTTTAGTATTTATTTTTTATCCTTACACTTTGTATTATCATATTTGACGATTATAATACCAATAATAACACTTAAATGGAATATGTTAATAATAAGTAAAATACATTCTGGGCAAAAAAGTGGACGATCAGATAATTACGTAATTATAGTAAGTGATAATTTATATAACGGAAGAAAAACAACGATTTCGTCTATAAAATATCATATTGTTTTTTATAACTCAATAAACAAAACGACTTGGCCTAATCTATACTTAGTTAAAACGTGTACGTAATAATAGTAATTTCTATTTTAGTATCTATTTTTTTAATTAGTTGGATAGGTTACAAAAAGTTCTTCGTTTATCTGCAACTTGATTTATAATACAGTATAAGCTTATGCATTGTTGCACGACTTATAATTAATTCCCATTAATATTACTTTGTTGCTTTTCATATTTTATTATTTTTACACAAATCCAATTTGTGCGATGAGTTAGTTATAACTTATAAGTGTATCTAAATCATAAGCGTAAATCTGGAAAAAGGGCTGTAAACATCATTTAACACGTATTAACATATAGTTGACTATACTGATAAATTTAAGTTAGGAAGTATTTGGAGAAAAGAACTTTGAAGTCTCACCCCCCCTCCCCATCAATTGAAACCTATATAATTTAAATTTTAAGCAATTTAAATATTTAAATGAGAAAGCTCTATTAGGAGTTTTTTGAAAAAAAAGTTTTGAAAAAATAATCCCAATCTTAGAAAAATCAATTTTGTTTTAATAAATAACAGTATAATAAATTTACTGAATTTTTTTCATCTTTATTTTACTTATAAATATGTAAAAAGATTTTCGTCCTTTATTATCATCAGTGTTGCATTAATTGGCTTTTATTAAATAATCTTTATGGCACGGTTCGCTATACATTTTATTGTTCTTACGTGCAACGTGATATAAGTTTCACGAAAATCACAATTATATATATATATAATCAGATAGGTATATATAAATATATTATATGACCACGTAGGGTGGTAAATCCATCGATCGCGGTTTGGCTCTATCTGGGTGTATAGTTAAGGTCACTGGGGACGAACGGAGCGAAGTAGGTACTATACTCGCAATGTATATAAGCTGATAAAGTTATATACACCACGTGAACGAGTCTGAGGGTTACAAAGGGGAATATAACTTGTGTAAAATAACGCTTTTCGAAACATTGATTTTTTTTCTTCTTACAAATACGTATACGGTCTGTGAGCTTAGAATATGGTTTACGTATCCAATTTTTTCACCGAAAAGAGTCTGTGTACACAGCCTCGTGATAATTAAAATAATATGTTATTATAATTTTTATATTATTACATAATGTACCTATTAATGATTGAGAGAAGTTAATTTTCAACAGGAGAAATCCACTCCACCGGCTAAACTATTATTACAATGTGTTAAAAATTTTTCAGCACCGATGCCGGAAAGATTTAAAAAAATCCGTGGTGCCAAGCCCAAAGGTGTGGCCAATCGAAATCGAGGTCTAAAATGGATCCGACAGAATGCCGTCGAAGGTGTAGTGTATTTCGCTGACGATGATAACACTTATGACGTCAGATTGTTCAATGAGGTTAATATTTTTATTATTAAATAATAAATTATTAATATAAATTTTATTTTTTTATTTATTTCATATTGTTCATTTGTATCGCAGTGATAGTATATTTATAATAGCCAATGTTACTATTACGTCTTTATTTTCGTCACTCGGCAGTTGGTTATTGTTTAGTATGAAACGATTTGGTTAGAAATATACCAATTTCAAAGTTATAAGGTTCAACAATAACCGTTTAGTCCAAACATATTACTTTGACTAAATTAATGACTCAAAACTATAAATATAATAATAAAATAATAATAGAAATAATAAATAAATCATTAAACTAATTTAGTTTTAAAACTGACAAAGAAAATAGTTCCTTAATTGTTACAACTATTTTTATTATGAGTATTGAGTACCTAATGAGTATATATAAATTATATGATACTCTTATACATGAGTTGTTTTTATTTAAGAAATAAGGTTATCACAGGAACGAATAGCCCTGTTTTTTTAGAAAAACTCTAGTCTAGTCCTCAATAATATTGCTTAAAATAAACATGGGACCCATTCTCCCCTGCTATAATTATCGACATACAATTACAAACCATTATTTATAATATTTATATAAATAACACAATTTACATTCAATGAATATTTTATACCTATTATAAGCAAATAGACTTGCTGACAAACATACATATCTGTAATAAAATGTAACATGGTTGGGTCACATTATCCCTTTTCCACATTTTCTTTTAAAAAAACTACAATCCTTATCGTTTGTGTTAAAACTGCTTATTAAAAGAATAATTTTTAGGTTGAATTTTTAAAGTTATGAAAAAAAATAAGTACTTTATAATCGCTTAATGAGGTTTTAAACTTTTAACTCCCCTTACCCTTATTTGCACCAATAAATGCGGGTGCTCGTATAGTCTACCACTGCACTGTTGTTCAATTTATATATATTTTTTGTTGAATAAAATTTACCTATGGCATTTTCCTTAATCTGAATCGTTATGAATATGTACGTTTCATCCTTTAAGCTGCAAGAACACAAACTTATAATCTTAGAATTACATTAAACTTTTTAGTTAAGAATAATCCCATATTTAGTACTCATTCTATTTACTTATTGGAACATAATTATTACCTATATTATTGAGTATTTATAATATTAAAAAAAAAAAATGAATGTTCACCCACTTGTCATGCAAATATTAAATACTTACACTCAACTGATATTTTTTTAAATTTCAAACATTTTTATTTTAAATAATTTTAGTTATTGTTAAAAATAATATCAATAACAGTTCCAGGTCTAGTGGTACTTCTGAATGCCTACCCATGTATATTTGTCAAAATCTCATTGCTATGTTGTAATATTATTTGTTATCAAACTTACTTGTTATACATTGTTAAACAATATAGATTATAAATATTTTTTTTTAAATAAATATAATTTCAAAACAGTCTTCAAAAAAATGTGTAAATTGCATATAAAATTAATTTTTTTAATATTTTTTTTTCGAAAGCTTGAAAAGAAACAACAAAATATAAAATATTTTAATTTTTTAGTTTTCAATTTTTTTGAAAATATAACTTTTGCTTATTTAAAAAAATGAAAGAACCAACCCTCGTATGTTATTCTAACTGCAATCAAAAAAATATAAGGAAAAATCTTTTATTGGGATTTAAGTTGAATTGTAATACCTTTAGATAATAGTTATTTGCATACATAATGTTTTTTTTATATATATATATATATTATATATTTTATTTATACTTGAGTATCAGCTTTTTCTTTAGGTGCACAGAAAACAAACTATAACTTGAGTACCTACGTGTATTTTTTACTTTATAGTTCATATAATGTATTATGTGCACACAGATGCGTAATACGCAAAAAGTATCCATGTGGCCCGTAGGATTATGCACAAGGACTGGCCTAAGTACACCAATTGTGAAGAATGGCCAGTTAATTGGGTTCTATGATGGCTGGATCGCAGGCAGGAAGTTTCCAGTCGATATGGCAGGGTTTGCGGTTAGCGTCAAATTTCTACTAGAAGTAAGTCAACATTTAAAAATCATATATACCTATATTCGTATTATAAAAGGATCCCGTAAAAAAAATCAATAAAAAAATAACAGAAAAAAATATATTAAAATATATTTAAACACGATGTAGGTACCTATTAATGTTAGTTTTCAAAATAATATATTATAGCCCTTATAAGTTATAGTAGGTATTCCAGTACAATTAGTTGTGTTTTTTGAGGAACATTTCCAAGAAAAATAATTTTTACCCATGTACATTTAACCTATGTTTTAACCACCTTTATTGAATTTAAAAAAGTTCATTTGTAAAATTTAACATAAGGGATACTAGAAAAAACAATTTGTAACACTCTAACATATGCATTATGGTGATAGTTAACAAGACTAAAATGTTTACTTAAATAATAACATAATTACACAAATAAAAATAAAGAATGAAAAAAAATCCAAAAGGCTTAAAAAAGGGTTAAGCACCTTTTAAAAGGCGGGAAAAGGTACATAGGAGATTTCTAGAAATAAAAACTTATTTAACTCTACATTATTATACCTACGTCCTAGATACATATCATATTATATTAAAACAAAAAAATATTAGTTATATAAATATATAGTTAAATAAAATATTTATTATATTATTTAAAAAAGTGTAAATAAAATAATACTGCATATTTGAGTATTTTTATCTAAGTGAATTTTTAAAAATACTTTTTTATTTTCCATGGTTCCTTTTAACGATTATCATTTACAATTTTAAAGTTGTACAATATGGGATGTTAAATGTGTGCGAAGATATTTTACCGTTTATATGAGATTTTTCATAAATAAAATACTTGAATACCCCGGTCTCTAAGGTTATTGGTATTAGTTTATCTCGTTACCAGTGATGCTCTTAGATATTTTTAGTACTTTTATAGTATGTTATAACTATAAATTAAAAATAACAGAAAATGCATTTGCTCATACATTATTGGTAAGTAGTAATAAGTAAAATATCTTAATAGCGCTTAGTACGCGTAACTATGTTCTAGCTGACTATCCTATTTCCTAGAAATATTATTTTATAAATTTTAATGCGTTATCACTAATCCTGTTGCTTAAAACATTTTTTTTTTATATAATCCTTTGAAATTATCGTATTAAATAATAAAAGTAACGAAAGACGTACCTAAAACCACAATATAATACTAAACTTTTTTACCATGCCTAAATAACCAATTTAAACAGTGTCTAATTCCACGAATTAATAAGTGCCTATGCCCACTTGTGTAAATACGAAAATACACGGAATTTAACTACATTAGGGCCTTAAGTAGTTAAGTCTAGGTGGATTTACTAAATACTGTTTTTTTTGCTATTTAAAAAAAATATTTGTGTTGAAATTAAAAAAATAAGAATAAAAAGAACTCGTGGACGTTATGCAAATTATTGACAACTTTTCGGATTTAAAAGCTTGTAAAGTAAAATTTTAACTGTTTTGACTGACTTATAAAATACACCATTAAAGACATATATTTACATTTTTCCTTTAAATTTATTCCAAAAATGAAAAGGGCCTTTTAAATTTTTCACATTGGGCCGAAGTTTTATATTTACGTCTCTGCCTATGCCATATTTATAATATCTATTTTACGCATAAAAGGTATGGCATTAAATATAATACCATATTATTAAGTACCTCATAGGCTAAGCCTATAATACTATTACTCGAGTGGGTTCTTGATAGTTTTTATTTAAAATAAATATTGTAATTTGTAAATAGTATTAGTTTAATACATACGTATTATAATACACTCTAGTATTTGAATAATATTTATTTAATTTCCACTTAAATAGTTTATAATTAGCATAGCACTTAAATTTAATTTAAAAAAAGTATAAAATGTAAGAACTCAAAAAGATTACTTTTTACTTCCGTTTGCGCCTTTAATATTTTAGATATTATTTTTCTACTTTCTAAGCGTGGCGGATTATCCTTTGGTTGTTGACGAACATTTAGACCTTCCTAGAAAACCTTATAACGTATTAAGAACCTGCCCTGTATTACTCAACAAATTACTTATGGCAGAACATTAATACGATAAAAGATATTCGTAATATTAATAAAAATGAATTGAGTTAATAAGTAAATTTTCTTTACACTTATGAAGGCCCCATATTTATATTATATTATATATTTTAATCATAGAGCTATGAAAAAAAAATGCATTATAATGTCAAATATTTAGGTACATTTCAAAAATCGGTCCGATTTTTTTATATAAATTTTAATTTTTAATTAATTTTTTTACAAATGATTTTAACTTTATGAATTTGTTATATAATTAAAAATACAACAATTATAAAAATTAATTTCAGTATCAATGAAAAATATACACCCACATATCCTTGTAAATCAGATCCTATCAAAAATTTAGACGTTTCGTAATGGGTACATTCTAAAGTCAATATTGTATTATTTTGCATATTTAACTGAAAATGATTATACATTTCGTATTCCGTAATATTTGTATAGAAGTTGCGTATTCTATGAAAATTAAATCAAATTTTTTATTAATTTAATTCAGATTCGATTTAAACTCTTGTAAACGTTATTATGAGCATGAATTTCCATCGTAAAATAACTTTAAATAACCGTCTGGTCGGCACAATAACATCTATATTGTCAGTATGTAATAGGAAGTGTCGAGTGACATTACAGTTTATCGCTTACCGGATGACAGCTAGACTTTTAGGTGTATTAGTCACTGACGGTTTCTCGTTGGTGTTATCTCTCCAAAATGTAAGTTTACTACCACTGCCCGTTATTGCTTATTGGAGTACTTGATTCAGCTATCTGAAGATATATACCTAACCTTATATCTGTTATAGTTATAAAGACAATCGATAAACTTTAATAAGTTGTCAGTACATTTCATGAAAGTGATGCAAAGTTTATTCAAATTGTTCAAGAATTATTTATAGATATTTCAATAAAAAATTAACTGGCACAAATGCTTTTACATTCTCACATTTTCAATGCCTCATAGATAACATTATAAATGTAGAAAAATCGGGTTTTAATCTTAGAGAAACTATTGCAGCGTTTGTTCGTAGTGTTAAACATAAATGTATGGAGGTACCTATCACCATTCACTTTCATTTATTAATATTACTTTTTTGTCGTTCATTTTATAATTATATGAATATGATAATATATCATTTACCAATTATAAATAATAATTAAGGGACAAGGATAATAGCTTAGTTGTAATTTAAATTGTATTTTTTTTCCTATGATTATTTATTTTATTATTATTTTTCATTTATTTTGTAATAGTTTTTAAAATTTTAAGTATTTTTAAGCAACCAATAAAGAATTTTATATTGTATATTTTTTGCACAGTTTTGAATTTTTATGTGGCATAAAATATATTTGCGTATTCAACAATATTTTTTTGCATACAAATCTAGGCCCTAATTAAAATATTACATCTAAGAAATTATATATGTACTCTATCGATAGCTTATAATATTGGTGTTTTACGTGTTTTTTTTTTTAGAGGCCCGATGCTAAAATGCCCTACAAACCAGGATTCGAAGAAGATGGGTTTTTGAGAACCTTAGCTCCTTTTGAACCTCATCAAATTGAATTAAAAGCAGATAATTGTACCAAAGTAAGTGCTATACATTAATTAATTAATTTTTATTTCTTTCAATACTTTGATCACAACTTAATGGCCTCAATAAGCTAATGTACGAAAACTGTTACCTAACATATTAATACGACGTATTTTAGTCAATTGATTAAAAGTCGTTTGACTTCAAATTTACGTAATGATAATAATTTCAATTTCCAACAATATTGATATCATTTTTGATAACGTTTAATCATTTCAGATCTATTACTTTTTATAGATAATTTAATATAGTATAAAATTCATTTCAAACCCTCAACCCCCCCCCCGGTACTGCCTTGCCATTACCCATTGTATAATATATTATTTACCTATTATTGTATGACATTTTTATTAGGTATAACAAAAACTACAGTTTCTACAACGTTAAAATATAGTGTCAATAGTGTCATAATATTTTTCACCAAATTATTCGTATTGTATGCAAAACTCGTAATTATCCAATACACGAAATAAAAGATTAAACCTATACTTAACCACAAGTATAAATTTAGGTCTTTCATGGTTCTAAAACAGAAAAAAAAATTTTTTTAATAAAATTTCAATGAAGGAAGATTTTAAAAGAAACACCTTCTATATTACCATTTTGATTCTGTTTCGCAAGCATAGAAGGCACTGTAAAACCGGCGTGACATTCGCAAAAGTATCTGTTAATTTTTTCATGCATCCTCTGAACATGATATCGTAGTTCCCTTTTTCTACTATATAATTTCTTACATTTTGGGCATGGCAGAGAATTACCAATATGTTTGCTAAGGTTATGCTTTCTTAGGTTGCTTCGATCAGAGAACATTCTAGTACGTTCATCGCATTTATACTTTCTACGACCAGATATTATTCTATATTTCTTGATAAGCTCAGCAATTGGTTAATCGTCTTGTTTACATATATTATTTATTTTTTATTATATCAATGTCCAATTGTGATATTGTTAACATATTATATTATTTGTTATTATTTATTATACTAGTCAGCAACATATTATTATTACTCTATTAGTTTATTTTGAAATCTATTAAAACACAGTCCACTTATTATATTTTTACTTTTTATTTATACTCAGTTAGGAAACAGGCAAGTCTGCTAATATTGTAGGCACCTGCGGCACTAACATATGTATTTGATTATTTACTCACAACCACTATATTTTGTAGAGATCACAGAACACTATACTTATGTACCTACCTATAAAATAGGTACCTGGTATATACTTATTAAACTAGCACCTAGTAGCTTTACTTAAGAGGATGTTACACCCACATGCGTTGTCTCTGTTTTATAAACGCATACATTTTCAAAACCTATAGGTACTTTCAGTAGATCCGATTCGATGTTTTTAGTTTAAAAATATTAGAACGAATACCGACTATATAGGTCGATAATAAATATATTATACTTAATTATAAGAATATCATCATCTATTTTTGATCTTCCTTTTTTTAATCTTCAATTATTTTCACTTGTGAGTATGTTTAGTATGACAAATATTAAAATTGTAAAATGTTCATAAATCACTTAAAAATGTTAATAATTGTAAAAACCAAAGAGAGAGACCATAAATAATATTCTTGCATTTTATTTTCATAATTTACTTAAATATTATAGCTAAATGCTTACAATAAAAAACTTAAACAGCTAAACACAATTGTCTGTGTTGTCCATTTATTGTAACTAGTACGACAGAGATAACTTATATTGGTGTGATGTCCTCTAGGGTTTAATTTGCACTATAACAACCTCCACTACGACGCGGCAACGTTTTAATTTTATTACATTATTACATCGGTTGCGGGAATTTAGACATAATATTTGGTACAATTTTATTCATTTTTTTTTTTCATAACAAGGTGATAGATACTTCCGATTTAGATTGTTTGAACTTGCAATCTATAATACATTTTTCTCGTCCATTTCGTTGCAATAGGTATTTTTGGCGATGTGAATTTAGTGCTTTTATTATTTTTAAATTTAACTTACCAAAAATCGTGTGCCAAAATACAGATTTTCATCGTGGCCATTTCTTAGTAGGTTCAGTATAGGGATATAGTCGATATAGAAATATGCAGGTACATTAAATTTAAAAATAAATTGCGCTGTATCATATACTGATTATGTCAGTGCGATGTTCGCAAATTATTTCAAATAAACGAAAATATATCATCGACATACCATGAGTTACATTACATAATTTATAACAATACACGTGTTTGTGCTATATAGGCTTATAAATCATTATCAAATGAAAGAGAATTATTTGATTATCAAAACTACTAATATTATTGTGGTCGAGTAGAACATACGTAATTGGGTCAAACCGTGATTTAATATATTTTGTCTATACTGAGTGAGTTCGAATAATTTGATTAATATACATTATACATATTACTTAAGATTTTGTTCTATATTCATTCTACAGTGACAGTTTTTGTACAAACAGTTATTGAGTGAATTTTGTGAAGATGATCGTAAATCGGGATTTATCTTTGTAAATCGCACTTATCAATTTTTATCCACACCTTTATGTGACGTGTTTCGTTTGTTATTTAAAGATACTGGTATGGCACACTCAAACGAAGAAGAATGAACCATCGCTGAAAGTGGACAAAGAAAAATATAAAAACACAAACATACTTCGCTTAAAGGACATCATCGTCTGACACACTAAAGCCGTCAAAAAAGATTTCCGTTGAGACCGTTTTTTTTTTTTTATGTATATACCTATACCATGTCGTGTGCACATGTGATTTGTTTTTGTCGTGATCTGGGATTTACTCAATCACGGTTTTTGATTAGCATAGTATTCCCGGACATTATGATTTCGTCTTTCCTTTATCATTTTATTGTTTGCGCCCTCAATTTCTGTAGATACATTTCGTAATTTAAATTACCTATTGTTTATAAGTTATTTGTACATAATTATTATTTATTATTTTCATTATTATTATTATAAAATGTTATTTTTTTATTTTGTTAATCGATTTGTTTTCTCAAAATACTAGTCAGCCGTGTTCCCTGTCATATAGCAGGAAAGGTTGAAGTGAGGGATACTCGGTCTTACGTTTATTAATCAGTACTTTTATTATTACCTATTATTATTATTATTATTTTGTAGTTTTCGATAAAGCTGATGTACTGAACTCGCACATTAGTTGGAACGCCGAAAAAAATATATATAGGTATATATAAGAAAAATATGACATTCGGCTGACTATTATTTTTCTAAGTCTATATTCCAACAAACTTAAAAAGGAAAATTAACTTATTTTATGTAATTATTTATATTGAGTTTAGCATTTTTAGTTGCAAGAGTATTTTTGTAAAACAAGAATAGGTATTATTATTAAGTCATGATAACCAATCAGTATGGTCTGGTCTTAATGACCAAACGACAGAAACAAGTAGGTGACCTATATGTACCTGTATATTGCAAGTTTTGTGTATTATTGTAATGTTTTTTCGACTAAGTGCCGCATATACGAATGTCAAACGTGCGATACAACTGATATAAAACACACGTGTGAGCACATTGTGACCGGGCACGAATAAGAGATGAAAGAAGCAATTCGCGTATAAGCATAATATATAACACACAATTTTTCCTGTATACTCTTCATTTTAATAATACCATCACATATTAATAAATTTATCTTTTATTTTTGTCAGGTATAAAACGTATCCAATATAAATGTTCATTAAAAATTAGTGTTCTCCAAAAATATTTTCATGTATTTGTTCGTGTCAAAGGAAAGTGAGAGCTCATTAACCTATTTCCCTCAATAACTGTCCATAAATATAATCCCACGACTCCGATAAGTCTTATACCAAGCTGTCTAAGCTTATAATCTATTATTGTATACATCTAATCCTAACGAGTAGTCGAACATTTAATTTCCTCGATTTTACATTTGTATTTATGGTGTGCTGTTTGGGAAATTTAGTATAATGCGTTTGAGCGGTTTTAAATATTGTAATAATAGTTTGTAGTACGAGTAATCTATGCATTTTTCTTTTTTAAAATTATATCAATAATTTAATACCGTTATGAAATATTAGTTCCTTAAAACCTGGATTAATTTCTAAAATTTGTTTACGAATTATTTTATTTAGTCTTACATGTAAATCTTCTTCGACTTTAACGGTAATTTTTACACATGATTTTTATATTTGATTCATAGCTATGCATGTTATTATTTGGTACTGTTCATTAAAACTCTACATTCACTAAG
Organism: Aphis craccivora; assembly: GCA_009835225.1. Taxonomy (NCBI): domain Eukaryota; kingdom Metazoa; phylum Arthropoda; class Insecta; order Hemiptera; family Aphididae; genus Aphis; species Aphis craccivora. The sequence goes on from VUJU01002398.1 coordinate 31,800, forward strand.
ACACTTGTAGAACTTACATTTTTTTCTTTGAAAAGATCCGTTTTTAAATGGTTAGATTCAATAAAAAACAAATTGGTCAATCGAAAAATATAGTTTATTATTTTTTTTTTTTTTTAGTTTATTTTTTTTTATATATAAATACCTATTATCAATTTTAAGATCCACATTTATTCCCCATCACTTCGTGTATGAAGGAAATTTTTAATAATTCACTGATAGAGTTTATAATAACATTTGATTAATCTATAAATTTTAGTCAATATTTCCGGTCACAAAATAAAATAGATAATACAATTTTATCATAGCCGCTCAAATGCATAGGATTCTCAACCAAATACTTAAGTTCCATACCATATATGGCCCCTATTGATGCTTCGTAGGTACTTACGTGATTCTATATAATATTACGAACATTATTATATTTTGAGTAAAATATTAAAATACATAGTAGGTACCTAATAATGATCACTCTTGACGATTAGTGTTTTTTTCTATCTCATTAGAACACCATCATAAGTCACAACTAGGTACCAAGAACTTATTTCGACAACAATAACACACTAGTTTACCGTTCAAATGTTTTTAACAGCCAACCATAAAACGTGTATTTTTATACCAATTACTTTTCCGTTAAAAATTGATAAACATATTTTTTATTCTTTTTTTGTCTACACATTATTTTTATTACAACAATATGGAGCCGAATAAGTTTAACGAAGATAAAAAAATCGATAATGCAGACTGCAATATAGGTTATGCGTGTGCCACAACAAATACATAATATTATTTTTACAATTACGTTTTGAAAAGTTCTTTAACTATTTTACTAACGTTAACTTAAGGTATCATACCAAAACATACTTATACGTTCACGGTGCATAAAAATCAAATTTTTATTTACGTTTACGGTTGCTTATATTATTGATTTATGTATACTTTGACCGTTTAAAATATTTCATTAATTTCAAAGTGGATGGAAAGATTATGGATAAAAGAAATTCGTCGAATGAGAGTTAAAATATCGCCATGGCGATCGAGCCTGCAGCGGCTAAGATAAACATCATCGTCCTACGGCTTGTGACGTATCTACTTATTACTAATCAACTAAATCCCGAGTAGTCGAGGTATAATAAAAACTTACACAAAATATAAAAGCTGAGTACAGTTACAGCAACGTTTAACAAATGACAATCGCGTTTATAGACTTTTGTTTTAAAACACGACCGCACGTACTTTTTTACGATTTCATTTCGTTAAAAATTACAAGAACAATAAAAATATATTATTTTCACTTGTCAAGATTGTAAAACCCAGTTCGAGGAATTCTCGCCACGAGTGAATATTCAAGTGTTCATCGCTTGTATCCGAACTGAGATTGTTGTATTTTATATGCGACAGTCAACGTACGACGATAGATAAAAAATAAATAAATGTTCACAAAAAATTATAAAAATCGCGACCGAGCAGCTGCATCCGTTGCTAATATGCTCGAAGCAAGAACGGTTGTAAAAGACTACTAATGAAATAAAAATACCGATCGCACTATGACTGCCTATCTTTCACATTCGATAAAAGGGCACACTACACCTGCCTAGCTAACTTAAAAACATTGGCATAAGACGATTTGGTATACAAATTAAAACGATGGACGATTGTGTTTGTGTATAATGTTCTATGAATGGTAGATAAAATTGGCCGAAACGTCTCTGTGTAATATAAGACATATTATTATACTTTATATTACACTATTCTTGATTATGTAGGTAGTGATTGATGGTCCTAATTATTCGTTTGGAAGTTAATCAAAACATTTGTAGTCTATCAATTATTCGAATTAAGTCTTAACGTGTAATAATTCATATAATACCTACGCAACAATGATATTATCCTGAAAATGCTAGTAGAAAATATTTATCAAGTTTCTGGTACGTAACTCTAGGTACCTTACCTACTTTAAGAACTTATATGAAAAACACTTAGTCGTTTAAAAAAATATAAATATTGATGGGTGATTTTAAAATAAATAGTTGCAACTTAAATAGGTAGATAGTTATGTTTGCTCGTGATAGTTGAAAATATTTAGATGTGTCCATAACGAATAGTATAATTACTATTTTTAAATGATAGTCGGCTTATCTACTTATGTTATAACTAATTTGTACCTATTAAAATAGTATACATTAATTACAACTGAAATCAAATCATTTATTGTAAAAATTATAATTTATAATAGTCAATGCAGTACCAGCTACTATAGGTAGCTAATTTCTAGATTATCTCGGGAGACCAATTATTACTGAAAAATATTATAATATTATATTGTACGAAACCCAATCATCTATAATCTATATAGTGGGTTATATTTTAAGTAACTATTAAAACTTGTATAATTATTTATATTTACGCGATTCAACATTTTTATTTTTATTTAATGATATTGATTTATTTATGTGTGTATTTATTTATTTTTATTTTTATTTCAATGTTACATTTTTAAATCATCATTTTAAAACATATCCAACATTTTTGACCATATCATCAAATTGTAAAACTTATTAGTAACGACTAAAGTGTATTTTGTTTTATTTTATTATTATTATTATTATTACTAGGTGTATAATATTTTTTTTCCTAAACATTGTTGTTTTAGTTAATTGTTTATTTTAAATAATTTGTTAAGAACATTTTACATTATACAATTCAAAATACAACATTATTTTGATATTATATATATTTAACTGACTCAATAACATTTAGAAAAAATAATATAATATCATATATAACTATTATTGTAAAATATTATGTAGATAATATCATTTTTCATGCATTTCACAAAAGTTTTCAAAAATGTAAGATCAATGTGATATTGGCACTCTAAATAATATCTTTTGTTGTAATTGCAATTAATTCTTATTGATATATCGTTTATGAAGCACAAATAATAAGCAAACAGGGTGCCATAAAATAAACTTGATAAAAGTTTTGCATGTGATAATCTTAGATGTTGTCAATCGTCTTCGTCACACAACATATTTTTTTACACCTTTTTATTGTTATATTATACTAAAATAATCGAAACTTGTATTACTTATTATTTTAAAAATTAATACGATTCCAGTATTAGTGTTCATTTCCAATAATAATCCAAATTCAACTAAATAGCTTCTCTTGGCAAGAATTTGGTTTATTAATATCTATATAGTGTAGGTACCTATTTTATTTTTAATATAATTATTTATCCATTTTATCCATCATCATAGAAATAATTGAAAATATCGATTTAATAATTATGTTAACAATATTAATTATATTTTAAGTTTAAATATTTAATTTTAAAACTCATCAATAAAAAAACATACTTTAAGCTACCAATATTCATTAAATTATATCATGTATTACACTACACTGACAATTATATATTTAAATTAATCATCAACACCTAAAATTATGTAAGTAAGAACATATGTACCTTAAAATAATGATGATAAATCTATTTTATATTTTATAACTATTAAAAATTATAAGTACTATTGCTAATATTCATGAATATGAAAATATTTTGATTTGAAAATTAACTTGATTTATTTAGCATTTATCAAAAATCAAATAAAATGCATTTAAATTAAATTTATTATTATTAAAATCAAAAATTTTTTTTTATATTCTTCGTAAATATTTCTGAACACCACACCATAATTTGTAATTTTCATCTTCCACGCATAAATATGTAACCTAACAAAAAAATATACCTTTATCATATAATATATGTATCTGTTCAACTAAATTATACTTATAATTATTGTAAAAAGATTTTAGTGAAAAAATAAAATCAAACTTCTTTTTAAGGGTGCTTAATAGACTTAATTATTTTCATCAGCGTTTTAAATATATATAAATTATTGTTTGAGATGTTGGAAAAATCGAATGTTCAGCATATTACTTTATTAAAGAGAAAAAAAATCAAACAGTTAAATTCCATGAAAATTTTGTTTTTTTCGCTTTGAATATGCATAATATTTTCATGTACCAAGATAATTTCACAAATTAATATAAGAATTTAGCGTAAATTTGTTTTAACATAATTTAATATGCGAGCAATAAAAATGAAAAATCTTTAAGCATCGTTCTTTAAAACAAACTGAAATAATCAAATAAATATAGATATAAAATTGATTACCTAACCAGTAACCACTCAAACTTTCAAAGTAGAAAAAGCACTGAACTATAATTGTATTTGCTTGAACTTATCTTTTGATGATATTAATAATTGTGATAGTTATTTATTGTTTAATGCATTATTGAGATCAATAATTTAAATTAAATTATTCAGTCCACGTATCTATTTATTTAAAATATGAGTTTTATTACAAATCAATATTTTCATTTATACGATCACAATATACGTAAATAATTTAATTATTTATCAACTATTAACAATATTGTTGTACCATTAACCGTTTGTTAATTTAAGTATACTGTGTAGTAGGTTTGTATGACGCATATAATATATATTGTACAAAACTACTATAATAGGTACTATACAAAAAAGTAACCATGTAGATGTAAGTATATTATATTATTACAATATTATATACATATTTATAAACAATGACAATTTTTTGTAATTATTTTTTTCTTACATAATACATTTGTATGGTTTCACTTATAAACGTATTGAAATGGCATACCTACCTATGTCGCCTTTAACTAGGCCCAAACATGTATTATAAGAATGATTTTGTAATGAACAATAATTTTTAAATGAAAAAAACTCAATAAACTTCCGCTTGATATAATTGTGTGTATTTGTATGATTGTATTTACCTAATTAAAATAGGTATGATTTTTTTAATAGCTATGATATCATTTAAACCATCTCCTATTCTATTCTTGTTTGTATGTATTAATAAGCTACAATAACGAATAATATTAGAATAAAATAATTCAAAAATTAACACCTGCGATACCCGGAATGTAAAATAAGCAGTGAACTATTATAATGTAGTAATGTAAAATGTTTGTAATATGCATAAATGTTGGTCATTTTTTTAAAACAAGATACTATATCATAAAAATGTATAATTATAGAGTAAAGTAAGTTTCTGAAATTTTCAAATTGTCCAACTTAGGTATAGTTGGTGTAAATTGTATCTAAAGTTAGAATAAATTGAATAGAAGTTAGAAGGTAAACGGTCATTCTGTACGGTCCATTGTTTAAACTTTAAATTAAACTGCATAACGCGGATACTTAATACACTTTGGTAAAAATTTAAGTTTAAGAATGCGGACACTTTGTACTGTTATATGCATAAAGTATTTGAATTTAATTTAAATTTTTAAAACAAAACAGTTTTCTAGAATACGTTAAATTTAACAGTTATTGAAAATTAATTTTACAAATAAGACAATTATTGTATATTTAAGCACATTATTATAATCTAGAGGGACAGTGTGTTAAGACCTGTACTTTAAACTTCTTGATGAAGAACTTAGTAGTTAACAATTTTAGGAAGATATATTTTCTTTTTATAATTTAGTTTGCGAAATATGCAATGTAAAAGTGGTTGCAGATAAAAAAATATCAAGTTCAGCAGTTTAAAGGAGAAGAACACTTAAAAGCATAAAAAGTAAAAAAAGAAACACAATACCTTAATTTCCATATATTATTAACAGGTATTAAAAATATATAAATTTAATAAAAAATATTGTAAAGTTCTTTCAGTATCTAACATTCCACTTATAAATTAATTTTTCTATTTTCAAAATTGCTTTTTTATATAACTACTTTTAGTAAGTAAGTATATTTAAAATGTTTTATTTTAATGTAATATTAGTATGATATGAGTAAATATTACATTAAAAATAGTGAAAACACACATATCTAGTTAGACGATTGACACTTAGAAAAAAATGTCAAGGTTACCTAATCACAGGTTATCAAACTGGTCCTTTTAACCGCAGCCGGTGAGTTGATTCCCGAGACCTGTTTTATGTATTAGTTGATTCCCGGGTCATTATTAGGTATGTATGAGTTGATTCCCGGGTCATTAAGAAGTAGGT